>CAMOHE010054994.1:0-22567 GCA_946598075.1 Artocarpus hirsutus | reverse complement strand
CCTGTGTGTACAATAATGAATACATGTATGGGTATGAAGTAGACACTTGTATGTACTCTGCTATGCATACGAACTTATATATCATGGATAACATGTGATTATCATTTCATGCCTGGTATGACAACCATATTAAATGAATTGGTAACTATGTTACCAGAAGTTAAGAAAAGTGTGGTACAAACTCCTAAAATAAGGGAGGGTTTAAAGGATAAAATATGGTCATGGTGTTACGTAGACCTAATTGATGTTGCGCAATGGTACGAACACTTGGGCCCTAATGAAAGATAAGAAATGATGAAGAAAAGGAAAGTTCATAAGAAAGCATAATTGAACCATGCATTCATTTGATTGTCCATGTGGGATTTATGGGACTTATTGGGCGTTAGCTCATTAAGTATTTCATGCTATAGGTATTCCGATAAGAAGGTCGAAATAAATCCTAATGATGAGCTAACAAACGGATGATGTGTGCAGATCGGGTATGGAGTCTACTACTGATTGTTTCCGCTTTGTGTATTGCAAGTTATTTTCAAAAGAAATGTTTTAAAAGAGAAATGTTATAAAAGTAAGAATGTTTATGTAAATGTAAAAGTGTGAGAGCATTTTAGAAGTTACCAAAATTATCGTAAAGTAAATTATTTATTTCAGTTTCAAAAAAAATATATTTTCCTAAATTTTTGCCCCTAAGTAAATAAGAAAAAGTTTAATCACAGCCCGAAAAGGCGGGTTGTGACACCATCGAACATCGAAGTCATGTAACTCACATCTAGGAGGTCAAACTTTAACTTTACTTTCATTGCCTCACAACAAAGAGACTAGTACGACACTTTCTTTTTATCTTTACGTTACCTTCTTATTAACTTTAGTGAGCATATCAAATGCAATCCCATCATATGCAAACACACTTGCAAATCATAGCTTATACTATAAAACTTATTACATAACAAATGTAACTTATTGCATAATAAATTCAACATAAAATGCAAGCACGTTTTGAAAATCATAACTTGTACTCTGAAACTTATTGCATAACAAATGCAACTTATTGCGTAGGAAATGCAACATAAAACTTATAACTTAAACTATAAAACATTACGCATTAATAAAATGCAAAACATACATTAAACATAATTGTTGCAATTACATTGCAAACTTTTACTTGATCTTCAAACACTTTATGCATATTAAATACAATCATGCTTTAAAAAAAATACATTGCCTATCATGATTTAAACTTTAAAACCTTTTGCATAACAAATGCAAACATTCTTTTAAATCAAGTTGCTTAACAATTGCAAACACATTTGTAAACATATACATAAACATTTAAAAATCATTTATTTCATGTTGTAAGTGAGGTTTGAAACTTACCTAGACTACATTTTAGCATTCTCTATTACGTTCCTTTTCCTTTCATTAGTCAACCTTTGTGTCCTGATCAAACGACAGCCGACTTATTAGTTAACTTTCTTTATTATCAATCCACTTGATTGATAACTTAACTTAAACCTTAAACATTCATTCCTTCTTTTCATAACTTGGTATACTATCTGTCTACCATTCTCTTTACCTTATACCCCGTTGCTTTTAACTTCATAACCCACCAGGTTACCGAACTTTTTACTTAACTTCGTAACCTATCATGTTATTACTCTTTTGTTCTTAAGCGACCCTTAGTTAAACTTCCTGTCTCATTGGCAGTTTTGATACTTAACGTATTACGGAACATTTTCTATCAAAGAATGTTATGCTAATTCGGAGTGCTTGACTCTGCTTTAGCCGTTTTCATGAAAATGATGTTTTTACCCCTATCAGGTTTTTTATCAACTTCGTAATTCTTTAAAACCCATTGCTTAACTTTAACATTTCATTACTTACATATTACGAAAAAATTCCCACTAAGGAGCATTTTTTTCGATATTAAGCGTTTCGGGTCTGTTTTGACTTTTTATAAAATGACCGTTTTACCCTTGACGAGTCTTTAAAAACTTTTGAAACCCGTTAAAACATAACTTCCATTTCTTTATGTATCATAACATCAAGGAAAATAAAAACAATGGTTTTTCTTTCAATCAAATCCATTTTGTCAAAACTTTACAGTTTTGACCCGTAATGCGAAAATCTTTACATTTTCGCCCTTAATATTTTTATTTCATTCTTTCTTTTAACTAAATTTTGAATCCTTTAAAACTTAACATTCTTAATTACTCACTGCCTACAACAGTGTAAGAATTCTACATTTCTTGGTGAAAAACCCAGTTTTCACACGATTTTATGGTTTTGGCTCGAAATACAAAAATATTTACATTTTGCCCTTGGAACCAAAAATAATATTTTTAAATCACTAGTCCCTTTTTTTCGAGATGATCAAATTTTCTTAAAATATCTTACCCTAATTCCTCTTGTAAAAGGACGTTTTTGCCTCTTAAGAATTTTTTTCTAACTTTAACAAATTTTGTAAAATTCACAACTTATCAACCGAGCAGAATATTGGAAAACTATACAAGTTGTCCTAATAGTTTTGACGAGTTCTACAATTTTTGTGTTATAACTTTTTTTGAAATTCTAACGTTTAGAAGGATTTTTTGGCTGATTTTCAAATCTGCCTAGAATACATTTTTTCTTTTCAATTTAGTCCCATTTTAAATTTCATCAAAACCCTTACTTTCTTCTTTCGATCATCATCATCATCAACATATAACATAAAATGATCATGCCATATTGTCCATTTACATGCCATAGACCAAATTCATTTTATCAGACATATAATATGCATTAAAAACATAAACTTTTTCAAGCATGAAGTTTAGAATTTTACCTAAACTTTACCAAGCCTTTTGATCCTCCTTTAAAATGCTTGAAAACCTTCTCAACACCCTTGACAACACTCATAGCAATCCCCATAAAAATCTCAACCAAATCATGAATAAAAACCCTTAAGTATAATAGGTAAAACTTGGATTTTACCTTGAAACTCTTAAATCTCCTTCCATACCATTGACTTTGCTTCAAAACATGATTTTGGAGATTGGTGCATGAAAAATTATGACGAGAATACTCATAGGGGGGTTGGTTTTGGTTGAGAGAAATGGGGGGAAAAATGAAGCATTTTTCTTTTCTTTCTTCCTTTCTTTCTTTCTTTCTTCCTTCCTTTCTTTCTTTCTTTCCTTTTCATGTTTCTCCCTTTTCTTTCCTTCTTCTTTTTCTTGCACATTGGAGACCATTATATGAATTGATTCACCTTTTTCTTTTTTTTTTTAAATAAAAAGGTCATGAATCACCTTGGTAATCAATTAGGTTACTTTGGGTGGTCAAATGTGATTGGGCCCCATTAGTGGATGGGGTGGCCCAATCAAAACTTTCAAGATGTCCCACTAAACTTTTTACGCAGTCTAAATTTATACTGATAGTATTTTTCTTATACTGTCGGTATATTTTCTATACTGCTACAGCATTTCTTATTCATCCATATTCTCCAAACAGTATTATTCCTATATTGCTTGAACTTAAACAGTCTAATTTCTATACTGCTTAACCTTAAACAGTCTAATTCCTACACTACATTACTTTTACAGTGTAATTTTTATTCAGCATAACTTTATTAGTGTATTTTCTTACACTGTATTATTCAAATATTTTATAATTTTCTGTATTATTATACAGTATTTTTCCTTAAACTAAATTTTGTCTTACATAATCCTTAACTTATTGCATTTTTAATGTATAAAAATGCTCGGGTGTTACAATCTACCCTTCTTAAAAACTTTCGTCCTCGAAAATCAGAACCTTTATAGGTAGTTCATTTCCTTATCACCATTTATGTTCTTAACATACTTTCCTTCATCATTACTTTCTTAATAAAATCTAAGTTTCTATCTTAGACCCTCATAAATTTTCATCATGTCATTAACATATTCCTTTAAATTGTACACTATACTTCCGCTGCGCAACTCTGATCTTTCAACATTTGAGCATAGTTTTCATTTATTTAATGGTTTGGCATTCTACAAATGAATGCTATTCTCGAAAATATAGTTCATTGTCATTCTAATTGCATCATTTCTATCTAAAGATCAAGGTCATCCGACTATAAAATCCATAATTTTATGGTGCTATATCCATTTTAAAATTACATTTTTCTATAATTTTCCTCATAGCGTATAAATCTCCAGCTTCCATCCTCCAATCTGTGAGTTTTTTGCTAACCGATTTGACTTCGCTGTCTTAATCATGATCCCCATCTGGGCAGTTATGAACTCATTAGCATATCTTAGCTCAGCTATAGAATGCTTACGCTGGAAGGAATCATATAATTAGTCATCTAACATTTAGTTGCTCTCAGGCATGCTTACTCTATAGAGCGTCAAAAATTACTTTCGGACCTCTATTATTCTGTTATCTTGATTCGCTTTTTCTCGTTATACGTGTAGCGAATACCGAACAACTCTAAAACAGTAAGATTTGCTCAAACGGACAACACCATTAGGCACAAGAACATCATAACGTGTCGCAAGCTCATCTTCTTGATTTTTGAGCCGTCGGTCATCTGTTGACCATCATTGACCACATTTGATCATCATTGACTTGACACTGCTAATGGACGACAGCTACCGTTGACTTGCGAGGACATTCTAGCATACAAAATTATGTTTATCCTTTGACCTTTGCCTTTTCGTTACTTATCCGGGTGTGCCGATATCAAAGGCCATGCCCAACATAAACACATATTCGTTAAATTCTAACTTTTCTTCTTACTTAACTTAACTTACTTACTTAAGCTATGGTGTAACGGACATATAACAGTGCGAGATGGGATGGCCAGATACCGCTCTGATACAACCTGTGATGACCTGTCTTTTTGGACAGTCATTTAACTTTCTTAAACATCATTACTTAAACATAAATCTTACTTAGTAAGAAATTACTGAAAATTTTTTTTCTTTAAACATTTTTAAAAACTGTTGCAACTTCTGTCACAACCTAAGTTGAGACCTCGCTCAACATTTGCTTTTCAAACCATTTCAAATCGTTTCTTAAAACTTAATAAGAAATATTTACTAAAATATAGCGTAAAACTTAACTTTATAATTATATAAAGCATTTCATAAAATATATCTTAAAACTTTGAAAACATTTCTTAAAACTATGATTTTCTTAAAACGTTGAAAACACTATATCAAAGAGTGGATAACCTTTTCTTTATGTAGCGGAAGTAAACCGTGGTGGTGTCTATACCTAAATCTTCACATCTGTCATCCGCAGCACCCAGCTCTTCTAACGGGTCTTATAGGTCACCCATAAAACTACCTACAGCATGAAGAAACTTTTAATGAGTTTTTGCTTAGTAAGTTCAAATGTAATGTCACAAATCAGTTAAACATGCTTTAAAAACTTTTCTCATGAAAACCTTTCTCTTAAAACATTTTTCTTAAACATTTTCATTAAACATTTCTAAAATGTTTTCATAAACATTCTTCATAAACTTTTTCTTAAAAACATAAAAATATTTTTTATAAACTTTTATCATAAACATTATACAAAATGTTTTTCATAAACATAACATATAACATTTCATAACAAGGAATATCAACAAAGTCAAAATGCATGATTCTATTTATGCTTGATTATGAACTTCAATTATGAGCATTTTATGAACATTCATTTCTTACTTTAACTTTCTACCTTTGTTCCTTAACTTTCCTTATCTTACTTTAACTTTTCGTCCTAGTTCCTTATCTTTCTGTATCTTACTTTAACTTTCCTTATTTTACTTTAGTGTTTGTACCTACACATTAATCATGAGATCATAAACATGATGCTTCCCTTGCGGAAAACTTGAGACCATCGAACATCGAGGTCATGTAACTCACATCTAGGAGGTCAAACTTTAACTTTACTTTTATTACCTCACAACAAAGAGGCTGGTACGACACTTTCTTTTTTTCTTTACGTTACCTTCTTATTAACTTTAGTGAGCATATCAAATGCAATCCCATCATATGTAAACATACTTGCAAATCATAGCTTATACTATAAAACTTATTACATAACAAATGTAACTTATTGCATAATAAATGCAACATAAAACGCAAACACGTTTTGAAAATCATAACTTGTACTCTAAAACTTGTTGCATAACAAATGCAACTTATTGCATAAGAAATGTAACATAAAACTTATAACTTATACTGTAAAACATTATGCATTAATAAAATGCAAAACATAATTTAAACATAATTTTTGCAATTACATTGTAAACTTTTACTTGATCTTCAAACACTTTATGCATATTAAATACAATCATGCTTTAAAAAAAATAGATTGCCTATCATGATTTAAACTTTAAAACCTTTTGCATAACAAATGCAAACATTCTTTTAAATCAACTTGCTTAACAATTGCAAACACATTTACAACATATACATAAACATTTAAAAATTATTTACTTCATGCTGTAGATGAGGTTCAAAACTTATTTAGACTATGCTCTAGCGTTCTCTGTTCCGTTTTTTTTCCTTTCATTAGTTGGCCTATGTGTCCTGATTAAACAACATCCGATTTATTAGTTAACTTTATTTATTATCAATCCACTTTTGAAAGCTTATGAAAGCTTATGAACATAACTACTTATGAGCTTATGAAAATTTAATTGACAATGAACATAACTGCTTTCGAAAGCTTATGTTCATCAAAATGCATTTCTAGAGAGTCTTTATATGGCAGCCATTTTGATGATTTTTCATTACAAACCCAAAGTCAATTCTTAAATGAATTTTAAACAATTTTTTTGAAAAGAGTAAAAAGAAAAACACATTATTAACAAGTGTTGTTAATGATCTTTATACATTGAGGATTTACTTGCCTGCCTATTTTCTTATAAATAGGCAAACAGAGTCATTTTTTGCCAGATTCTTAAGGGGTAGTCTCTCTGCATGAAATTTGGGCTAGAGTTTAGCAATCATACCGTGGACAGATCCACAAGAATGGTTTTTTTAGGGAAGCTTAGAGACATCCAAGTCTACTTTTGAAAGTCCATCTTTGTAGAATTGGATCATGTACTATTTGTTTGTTGACATAAATCCAATAGAAGGACACTTACCTTAGCACACTTGTTACATCTCAATCCAATAGAATGGGCTCTTCTTCTCATTGTACTAGGACTCTTACCCATACCTAAAAGGTCCATGTTTTGCTTGAGGTTACTCGGACGTATTTTACCCTCAATTAACATCTTGACATCATTGGGAATGCTAAATCATACGAGAACCTAAAATCTAGTAACTCTAGACTTATATTTCTTCCAAAGAGTCTTCTAAGAAAGAGATGGGAAATATTTTCTCAGGTGTTAGTGTTTTTGATCTATAAGAAAGAAGAAAAAGGAAGAAAAAGACAGAGAAAGAAGAAACGAGGAAAAACAAAAACTAAGAAAGAAAGAAAGAAAGAAGATGGAAGATGAGAGCTTGATTTCTAGAATTTATAGTAAAATTTGCAAAAGGGTGGGCAGTTTGAGTGAAGATCGAGGAAGAAAGATTGAAGATTTTTAGAAAATTTGAGAAGAACAGGAGAGAAAAAAAGAATTCGAGAGAAAGGGTAGAGGATTTAGAAAACTAGAGAGGGAGCGGGAAGTTTGGAGAGAGAATGAATTTGAAGCATTGAGCTTAGATGCATAGTAATGATATTTATAAACATGGCATGAGGCACTATGTTGGACACGTATGAGAGCAAAGTTATTTTTTATTTTTCTACATATTTACATAAATACTTAGATTGGATCAAATTGGGCTGGCCCTTTTTTTGTGATCTGAGTTTAGTGCATTTAAATTGGGCTTGGTTTGGTCTGAAATGGATTGAATTGGGCCCACCTATTTTGCAAAGGATTGGCATGGATTGGGCCCAAATGTTCTTGGGCTTGATAAACTTTTGAAATCGTAAGCCAATTTGAAATTGGACTAGGCTCGTGTTATGAATTTAACCCAAAATGAAGGTCTAATATTGATGTTGGTCAAATTTTGATTCAAGCCCAAATTGGAGGCTAATTTAGTCTTAGCCCGAATTAGGTCCATCCGAATTTATTAAAGTATATATATAAGTAATAAAAATAAAAAAGCTCTAACACACTGGAAAAACACACTCATAACCTTCATGGAGTTAATGGTTTGAGTGTCAAAAAAAAATTTACTTTCAATTTTTAATATATTTTTATTATTTTTTAAGACTTGAGTAATAATAAATATTTTTTTAATAGAAAACAACCATAAAAACAAATTAAAAATATATTATTTATAAAATAAAAGTAAAAATCCTAAATAAAATTAAAAATAAACACACTCTAAATTACATCAAAAAGTTTGGATTGCCTCTCAAAAAGCGCTTGCTTTAAAGTTTTTGATGTTTGGAGAAAGCACCTGTTAAAAAGCAGCTTCCACTCATAGTAAGTATCATAAAGTGCCTCATATGGGTCTTGTTGAAAATGTCCTCAAGTTTGGCATGATTTGAAAGGATTTGGCTTATTGCACCAACAACACTTTGTTTGAAATGATGGGCTTGATGAGATTTTACAATCATTGTTAACAAAGACGGAGGAGGCGTTGGCCACAGTGGATCTTTATAGATGTGAGCTTTGATGACTGGTGGTGGCACAATAAGTTAGACAATATAGACTTCTTCTTATGGTTCTTCTTTTATAACCAAGTCTTCGGTCTCTTCTTCTCTTGAAGAATCTTCAAATTGTAGAGAATCGTCATCAAAAATCCTCAATTGCTCCTCAAATTGGGTAGACGCCTCAATGTGGCAATTTTGAATATATCCAATTGGAACATCCATGGTAGGAATGGATGCTACCAATTCTACAATTTGTTTTCCCATTTCCTCTACCCTTTTTAAGGTTTCAAACAACTCTTCCACCATTGCATCTAACCTTTCCAGAATTTGATCATCCCTCTTCATATACTGATGAGCCTCCTATATAAATGAGAATGTGGCTGGAAATTCTAGAAATATACCACTATTTGAAAATTCTTCCTAGATGATCGAGTTTTGTGTCCCTTCTTCACTTAGAGATTCTTTTTGAAAAATTTCCAAGCACTCTTCAATTGGCGACGTTTCTTCAGCATGGCATTCTTCCATGTTAGAATCTAGAACATCCATAATAGAATTTGCAATGGATGCTATCATTTTTGAACTGTGCTTTGCACTTGCCATCATATCGTTCATTGTTTTCTCCATTGTTTCATTCACCTTATTTAGCCTCTTATCCAACCTATTTGGCATCACATCCTCTGGCTCTTTATATTGAGTAACTAAGGTAATTAATTTAGGGAATGCCTCCGTCTCTTGAGGTTGGTTGTCAACACATGGCTTAAGATCGTTAAAAAAATGATAAACATATTGAGCCATATCTTCCAACAAATGGTAAGCTTCATCAGCCATCAAATGGCATAAGGAGTTGTTACTAGTTACCCTTTTACCTTAGTTAAAACACTTGTCACTTAAACCGTTGAGGAAGATTTGAAGTTGAATTTCTTTTGTGAAAACGTTGAAAAGAAAATTTGTTAGCAATTCTTTGTAACACCACCAAGCGCTATGAAAAAGTACCAAATATTGTTAGGCTAAACTTGTGAGAACTTGGTGATGATTCATTTTTCAAATGCCTTACTAGATATTGACAAAATTTAAAAAATAAATAAAAAGAAAAAGAAAATGTTCAATTTAATCTTAAAACTAATTGGTATCGATATTAAACCAAATTTAAGCAAAACAATCCCCAGCAACGGCGTCAAAAACTTGTTAATTGATTTCATGACATGCAAGTGCATGTTGTCGTTTAAGTAATAAACTGTACAATTGAGTAAGAGTGTCGATCTCACGAGAATTGTGTTAATTTTTAGTTAAATACTGAGATTATGTTAATTCGAAGATTATTTGAACAACCCATGAATTTAGTTTGAAAACAAGAAATTAAATTAAACTAAAATTAAATTAAAGACAAAATTTACAGAATAATTAAAAATAAACAACCAATAACAAAAAGGTCTAAAGGAACCATTTCACCTAGTCTACATTATGCTCGGTAATAACCTAAATCAATCATAATTCAATTTCCTCAATTTATTGGCCTAGAATTTTAATGTATCCCATCTTTCTTCACTTAAGTACTAATTGAGAAATGTCTAAAATAATTAATTCCAATATCTCTATTGTAAACCAATTTTTAATGACTCATTATGTTCTAATTCTATTTATTATGCACAAAGAAAACTATAAGTCTCTCAACTCTTATAATTTCTTAGATTATGCTTCCTAAACAAGTATTCAAAATCCTCCTCTTTCGAGTACTAATTCTAAATACAAAAAATCATCTAATTAGTAATCAGACAGCTAGAGGCATTACGTTCAAGGAAACATAATTAAATGGAATTGGAATTTAAAATGCACTAATCTAAGTCAATTATTCTAAACATAAATTCAACTACGTTCATAGTCATCTAGACTAACAATTTAGCTAAACCTAATTACAAAACAAAACAACAACAACAACAACACATGAACATTAACATTAAAACACACATTAATATATTATAGAGAGATAGTTTAGAAAAGATCCAAAATTTTTTACAGCAGGCCCACCTTAATACTGATAGCACTCTCTCACAATATAAAACATTCAAAATATTACAAATACTAAACAAAATATTTATTTCTAAAAAAACTAAAAATAACTAATAGGACAATTGTTCCAGCCGGAACAAAACTCTTCTCCTTTAAAACTTGTAAGAACTCGGCATTTATAAGCATTCTGAGGATGCTTTATTTAATAATGAAATGTTGCAACATGGTCCTTATCAAAGAAAAAAGGACAAAAATAATGCAATTTAATTCACCCCCTAGTTGGAAACAGTTTCATGCATCAAAGTTCTTTAGGTCCAATGTTTCGCGGGATTAAGCCGCATGGAAACGGACGTAATCCAACCTTCAAACGTGTAGAAAGGGTGTGAGATTGGGCTAATGTCAAGGGTTGAGATTATGGGTGCACTGAAGGTGGTCTGGAAACACGTGCGTGAGAACATGGCTTGGAGATTCCTTCATGTGGGCGGCTGTACACAAAAACTTGTCTTCTTTCATAGAAGATAATTATACTTTGGTCTTAGTGACTTTTCATTTCATCCTTGCAGTTCCGCTTCTTACTCTAAAAAAATGGGAAGACTTGTTAGAAATCGCCGGTTGGATTAACCAGGAAAGAAATGAAAATTTTTGCTCAAAGCGAGATTGTGCTTAATCCCAAAATTTCTTGCATTTAAACCAAGAAAAACTAATCATTTTACAAAACAAAATTCAGTAATATTAAATCAATATTTTAACATACCTACACCACATAAAGCTGAATAATAACTAATAAAGCCACAAAAGCACAAAGAGTGCTTATACACTTGCAGTTTTAGCCGGTTGTAAACAAACTCCCATGTCTTACCATAAAAAAAGCGTAAGGTTGCATAAGGTTGCTACAGTATGAAACACTCACATATTATAATTTTTTAAACCATAACTACGGCTCTAACTACATTTTTTAAACATTTTATATGATTGATTAGACACTATTTTAGATATCAAAATTAAACAGGTGTGAAAATAACCGATCAAGTCCACATAAAGCTCTAGTTTGGAAGGGAAAAACAGATAATCTGTGGTACGATTCAACAGGCTATGATGTTGCAGAGATTTTAAGTGTTAAAGGACCACAAGTTTATTTGTAATTGTACCTGTGGAAGTACTGCAAATAGAATTACTCTTATCTTGAGGAGAACAATATTTACATCTTGGAATTAATGCTTCAACATGAGAGATGGCATCCTTAAATGTCAGAAGTTCTTCTATTGCATTTCGGTGAGGGGCGGGTGAAACTCTGAGGGCTTCCAATGGCTTCCCGTTGTTAAAATGCCAGCGCCAGAGCATGAGAACTGCTGTAAACAGAAGAAGGGATGGAAATATGTATCTGATCCAGCCGCTGTGTATCAAGAATTGATTACGTTATTCCATTAGATCACCTCATTTAAGCAATTGGCAAAATTTTCACTCAGGATTCATGTATGACGGCTTAACTGTATGGAGATTATTAGTGTAATGACCCGAAAAATTCAAACGATAATAACTATAATTAATTGAGGGTTTTTCCCTCATGACTTAGCTAAGTACTTAAGAAAGTACAAGTTTAGCATTTATTAACAGGCATATTTAAAGGTCTTAATAGCCGTAAGACCTTAGAGATAAATAATGTTGTGAATGCATAAATTTATGTGCTTTATTTATGAAACATGTAATAATGTAATGTTATGATAGTACATTAAAATAATTAAAAATAATTATTCGATGTGCTAAACCAAGAATTCATGACTTATTAATTTTATACATGAGCCAAAAAGACGGTGTTAATGGCAAAAATACAATTTCCAACTTACTAAGATTATGTGGAAATTCCTATGTGATATCAGTTCAATAAAAGAAACCCAGATCAATAGTGATCATGAGCTCCATACCATAAATTAAAAATGGTGAGCACCAAGTTCAAGGATGCAAGAATTCTAATGTTTTGAATGTATACAGTTAATTATTGTACACATTAATAATTATGTAAGGTTATTATTATTGTTGTAATAATAATGACAATAATAATAATATCAGTTATTTAAATAATAGTGAATTATAAGAAAAAGAAGAGCATTGATAGAATCCACAAACGCTGATCTATTGGTAAGATGTGGACCCACAAATGGCTCTTTACAAGGAGTAGTTAGTGAAGCACAAAATTGTGCTAAGTTTGGAATTTAAATTAAATTGACTTTCAGATAGTCAATTTAATTTACAAAACTTTTATAAAATTACAACTATTGTTTTTATAATGGAATTTGAAGTTTACAATATAAAAAGTTTTAATGAAAATATATGTTTTAAATCACTTTTTTTTTAAGTTTTTAAAAGTTAAAAATAAATAAATAATTATATTGAGCAAAGTGTTAAATGCACAACATCTTTCTTAGAATTCACATACATATATCCACATATATAAATGTGGATACAGTTGTGAAAATAATTAATCATCGATTTTGAAGATAAATGTATTAAAGTTTATTGTTTCAAAATTTTATCACAAAATCCATATAGTATGGATAAATCTATGAAAATGATTTCTATGTCAAAATGAATATTGCAGTAACGCAATAATACAACAAGAAAATTTTAAATCTGTGTGATTATTTTCTAAAGTACAGATAAATTATAGTTTCAAAAGTACAGTTATGTCCACAAAAAATTTAAAAGTTACAAATCAAATTTGATCTATCCGGTACTGCATGGTTTAGACTGTGTGAACCACAAGTTTTCTATAAATATAAAAAAAAAATCAGAAATCAGCCAATCAAAGCAGCTCACCCTCTCTCTCTACTTTCTCTCTCTACTCTCTCTCTCCTCAAACACAGTCCAGAATCTGACCACCATTTTTGACACCTCCCACACCGTTGGAAAGGTCTCGAGGAGCTGACTCCGACGGTGTGTCGTGCCATCCAAAACACCGGTTGAAGCCACACGCACCGGTTGAAGCCGCCAAAAAGTGTAATCTTTTCGTCGTGATATCTCCTCCGTCCGAGCTCTGATCGACACGATCTTGGTGTCAACGGACTCAGAATGAAGAGACGAAGAGGAAGACACCAATCTCCCAGCTCGATTGTAGCTATAGCGAAAAGGCGAAGCTGCGCCATTCCCGTCGCCGTGCTAACGTCCGATCTTGCCGTCGCCGGCGTCATTGATCGACACCGCCTGGACTAAAAGAGTCAGAGGCTGCCGGTGAGCAAGACCCCCCAACCAATTGCTGGAGATGGAAGCCCGACGCCGGAGTTCCATGGACGCCGCCATGCGCCGCCGTGAGGAGCTCGATGTAGCCCATTCCACCACCGTTGCTTCAAATTGGCATTTCCTTCACGTTCAGAGGGGTAAGTAGATGGAAACCCACCATCCAATTTCATGGAAACACCACGAGAGGGCGGTGATCGATCTCCACCACTATGCGCCATCGACGTGAGCTCGACCTTGGCCATAGAGTGGATGTTGAAGCATGCCCTTGACACCGTCACACTCAAAGGATGTTGGGGAAGAAAAGCCCCAACTCAATTGTGCAATGCCTTCGCCGGAGATAGGAGATCGGAGTCTCCATTTTTGCCGCCCACTTTGAGCTTCGATTTGCTATGATAGAGGCCAAATTGGACAAAATTGACACCGCCATTGAACTCAGAAGGGTCGAATTAGGGGGGGTAGGCCCGAGCCCAGCTACCAACAAAGCCAATTGGCGGCGGTCAACGGCCGGTCAACTGCGGTCAACGGCCGGTCAACCGCAACTTTGGGTTTTTGTGATCCAGACCTCCGATCGATGATCTGAGACCGCCTCCTGACTCGTTTCGACGCTCTGAATGCGATGGTGACCTCCGTTCAAGCAAATTCCACTCCGGTGAAAATCATCTGGTACCGACTGCACGCGGATCGAGGCAGCCTAGACTGCAGTCAAGAAGTCCAGAATGGTGTTTTTAGCAGTAATGAATCTCCATGGAGCATTCCTAGCCATCCACGGTCGCTCGAGGAGCACTGCTGAGGATGTTGCACAGACTGCAAATACTGCGAGATGCAACTGGACCCGCTCAGTTCGGAGTCCAGGTAAGTAGGAATCTCGCCTACAGTATGAATAGTTTAAAAAATAAATTAATTTTAAATATTTTCATAAAATTTATGAAAATACATAATCAGTGATTTATTACACTGTTATATGTTATGATGTGATATGCTATGTTATAAAATTATGTGAAATGTCATGATGATGATGTGATGAATAATGTGTGATGTATGCAATATTTAAATTATATTGTTGATCACCTTCAAGACAAGCATGATTATGATTTAAGATTCAAGAATAATGAGATTGTGATGTCATGTAGTGATAAGTCATACTGCATACACACAATAATGCAAGTGAAACTTATATGACAAGTTAAGGGTGTCGTACCAGCCTCCCGACCCACGGGGAGGTTTCATGTTAAAGAAATGAACAATCTTGGTGTCGTTGGGACCTCGCGAACCCTAACTTCCCAAGACTCACGCGCAATTGGTACGATCACCGGGCTCAAAGTAAGAAGATAAGATAAAGCTTAAATAATTAAGCATAATTCAAGTTGATAAGCAAGCATAAAATGCTCATGCATATTTTTATAACAATGGTTTTTATTTATGTTTTGTGAGACTAATTTCCTACTTGCTGAGCGAAAGCTCATTTAAGAATGTTCATGCTGTAGGTAAGAAAACCTGTCAGCGGCATTTGATAGGCAGTGGTGAGCGGCGAACGAATGGTGAAGATGGGAATAGATACCGCTCACGCAATGTAATAATTCTGCATTTTTATTTTACGAACTTATGCATGTTTTATTTTACAAAATTTCGTATGTTCACATCTTACGAAAATATGTGCATGTAAATAAGTAAATAATTTACGTAATTATGCTTTAAAAACCGAGTTTGTGTTTACGCAACTTTGGTTCAAAGGATTTTAAAGTTTAAGAATGTTGCATTAGTTAATGCAACAAATACACGAATTATTTAAGTAAGAAAATTATAAATTTATTTAGGATTAAAAATGATTATTAAAGTTTTTGTTATGTTGAGAAATGAATTTTATGATTATGTTTGTATGAAATTATTATGAAAGTTTAAAGGAAAAACTTTAAGAAATTAGTATCTTAAACTTAAAAGTTGAAGATATAAGAAATTATGTTTTGGTTAGTTTAAGAAGGTTTGATGTAACAAATATGCAAAGTTTTCCAAGTGAGAAAATTATATGATCATTTATAATAAAAAAATGATTATATAAGTTTTATGCCAAAATGAGTAACGATTTTTATATATATGTTTTTAAGATATTACTTTTATGAAAGTCTAGATGATTATGCTTCAGATATTATTATTATTATTATGGTTTAAATAAACGAGTTTCAAGTAATTATTATTATGATAAATTCTAGAAGGATTAATTTTTAATATATCAGTATGTGATGTTTAAGATGTTAAATTATAAGTAAGATATATAATGATTTTTAAGAAAGTTTTAAAGAACATATAAATGAGGTTTTTATCTCATATTTAATTTAAAATTATTTTGAAAATAGTTTTATTTAAATTAAGAAATGTCTTTAAAGTAATAGTTGCTTAATTATTATCTTAATGTTTAAAAAGAAAAGTTCAAGGAAATTACTATAGTTATGCTTCAAGAAATAAATGTTATGAGTTATGTAAAGTATCATTATTTATAAATTATAATTGAGTTAAAAACGTAATAATTATTATTACGTTATTATCATGTTTAAGAAATTTATGTATTTTGTTAAGTTACGAAATTAAGTTTTCGAGAAATGACTATTACATCTTTTAAAGTTGTATGTTGAGAATTCATTCTCTTTAAGAAATCATTGTTACTAAGTTTGAAAAATAACCATTATTCCCTCTAAGGTTTCATGCCAAGGATTCGATAGTAAGAATCCATTTAAAAAAAAAATTATTCTGAAATTTCTGTACTTTATTAATAAGTATGTTTAAGTTTACGACCACGTTAAGTCAAGTGACGGCCACGTAGGTGTGGGTCCTCACAGTTGGTATCAGAGCCGGTATCCTGCCATCCTACTTCACGTCGTCACGCGCCTGCTTCGTCACAGTCCAAGTAAGTTATGATAATTAAATGTTAAGATAAGTTACGTTAAATGATAAGTGCCGATTTTTCATGTAACGGCAATCAAGTTATCGATATGCAAACACTATTTTAGATGTCCTCTCATGGTCCAATGTCAAGTTTAGCCATCAAGACGCCTCAAATCATGAGAAGCAGTATTGGGCACCAATGTCCTAAGCAAGCAGGATAGCTTCTGGAATCACGTAAGCACTAGAACCGACACTTCGAGATGGTTGACACTTAGAGTACAATACAAGCAAGGAAATTTGGTGTTATAACCACGGAAGAGATTGATTGACGAGACGACAGAGGATCTAGAGATTCTATAGAAACTTTGTTGGATTTCAAAAAAGAAAAAAAAAAGAAAAAAAAGAAAAAAAAAAGAAAAAAGAAAAAAGAAAAAAATGAAATGATGATTAATAAATTTCACCAATTTTAACGCAAACTTTTCAACTATTAAAAAAAATTTAATGATAATAAAATAGTCATTTTCTAAATTTCTTTCTTCTCTTTCTCAAGACTTGCTTTTACTTATATTTTATCCCTCATACCACTTTATCAAATTATGGAGCTACGATCAAGGTGGTTACACCACAAAAAGGAAAAGAAGTCGCAAATTCTTCACAGCTTAGTTAACAACCCATGACCAAAGCTACCCTTTTGCAGCATACAAATAGACCTTCACAAAAGCTGATTCTACAGACGGATAGACAACACTCTACACCTTGCCATGAGAATAAAAGAAGTCATAAATAGGACACACAAGAGACGCAAGAACGCAGTCTTCCTCCAAGAATTACCACTAAAGGCGATGATATCAAGACATTTCTTCGAAGCACGAAAGAGTACTTAGCCAGAAAGAATTTCCCAGCTTGGACCATTAACGAGGACATCGATGCCCGATTCAAAGATGACATAAAAGAATAAATAAACATAGTACCACTACAGGGCTAGTAATGAGACACATCATACAATTGATCAAGTATATGTATAGTATACAAAATAAGATTTATGTATGAACAATAGAAGTTTTTGACAAGAACTTCATGTTATGTGACCCGCTAGAGGCGAGTAAGGTCTCGATCTCAGCAATGGTTTATGATATGCAAAGATTGCTAACAAAGAAAAGGTTTAGCAATTTCATGATATGAAAGTATGAATGTTATATGTATGAATGCTATGAATTATGATTATTGTATGCATAATGAAAGCAATGTGACTTATGAAGATGATATGAAATAGTTGCTAGCAGAAGAAAAATGTATAGCAACTCTATGACATGAAAGTATGAACATTATGCATATGTATGATAAGAATATGCATAACACAAGAATGAATAAAATGTTAAAGCATGACATGTGAAAGTATGATATGAATGACATGTATATGTATGAAATGTTTATGAATATGATGTGTATGTATGATACGTATATGAATGCTATGGTCGATGTTGTAATCTGTATCATAAATATGATATAGCTTATAAGTACCATGAAATGCATAAAAATTATGCATGATTAGACCCATAAGGAACCCATTAAGGACTTAACGTCTTAGGTTACGATAAAATAATAGATTCCATAGAATCGTCGTTTCGATAAGGATAAACATACAGATCCTTATAAGAAATTGGATATAAGTAGAAGTTCAAGGTATAAGAGAAGAACTTTCCAGATGTCACAGACTGTCTATGGGTGGTTACTTCTAAACTAGTATCCAACTGGACAGACCCAGTGTAGTGGTTGCAAGATGAAACGATCCCCTCCACAACCCACAGATAAGATATATACATATATATATTGGAAAAAGAATAACCAATAAATAAGTTATGTGGATCGGTCAAACACCATCCTATAAAAAGTTAAGATCACATTAAGTAGAAATTGATGAAGCAAAGTTGCTTCCACTTACCCAAGAGATGTAAGTAACATCACAAGGATATTAGAAGAAAATAAGAATGACAATGTGTAGTCATGGATATATCGGATTAAGAAATAGGAGATGAGCAGACTACAAGATAGTTCAAAATCTGAACCCTTATATTAGAGTTACAAAACTCCGAAAAAGTGACCATAACAAGGGAAACCAATAGGAATTCCTAAACAAGAGAATACCATCCATTATATGACTCGATGACATCTAGTCATCAACAGCCAGAGAGCCTAGTTTAATATAAGCAGGTAGATATGTTCTTTTAAGAACACAGTCTGTCATGTCGTTAAATGACCTTTGGCCATCAATAGGCAAAGAACCAAGTTAAGACAAGTAGACAGAGATGTCCGCTTAAGATAGCAAATATAGAATTCTTAGCTGGAACAGTAAGTTTGCAAAATCTAGGCAACTAAGCTAAGAAGACCGTCTCAAGTAGAAATGGTCCTCCGTTAGTTAACGAAGTCTTTAGATAAGACAAGGTTCTTAGAATAAGCAAGATCAAAGACCCTTGAGTCAAGCACCGAACCCTTACTAGAAACAGATGCTACGGACTACGGGCATAGGGATAATAAAAACCCTTTGACCAACTAAGACATGCCATATTGAGGAGGAATCCTCTAGAATTAGTAATAGAGCATACTAATGAAAGTATTGCTCAGTCTTTTAAGAAAAATTTAGTTAAGTAGCCGATAGTCGGAGTGACCCTAAGTTATTGTCATGAAAAAATATATATATATATATACATATATATATATATGTATATATAATATAAGTGTGCGTAGCATGCAAAATAAGCCTAACCATGACGTCAGCCTAATAGAAAAATTTTCCAGAACTCTTAGCAACAGACTTCCAAAGCTGAGACTACGAAGTTATAGCACGTCCCTCAAGAAATGATAAACATAACAGAGTGGTCTCTTTCAAGAGAATTGATGAGACCTCCTCGATAAGAGTATAGATAGTAAGAATTAGAGAACTGATGATGTTTGGATAATATGATTAGAAAGCTTAAGAGTAAAATGTCGAGGCTTGGGACGTAGTGGCGACTTAAGGGCCATTTATACGCCCCTCCCGACGCCAAATAAAAAGGTGCACTAATATAAGATTAGAGATAGTAGGCAAGGAGAATGACACATGTAGTGTCCACCAAGTAAAGTAGCACATTTAAGGATAGTTTTACAAGCATGTCTCAACATTAGGAATTACACGATAGATAAGTAAAACTTATCGCCCTTTCAATCACAATAGAACCGACAGGATTTGCCATTTGACAAGTTAGAATATATGGCTAATATATATACATATATATATAGCTATATTGACCAAACCCAAGATTAGAATGATACGAATTAACATGTTATAATTATCATGATACAGTAAGGTAAGACACATACCTCGTTAGAATTATTATGATACAGTGAGAGACATACCTCGAATAAGGTCATAAGAATAGGCGTCCAGCCCAGATTGTTCATCTAAAAGATAGATGAACATTAAAAAAAACCAATAGATTTCTTCCTAATAAAATATTGTAGCCATCAGAACTAATGACCTATAAGTATATCCTCCATCACATCACATGAACGTAGCATATTTTAAAAGCATGTTTTTTATTTATTTGACGTAAAATTTCAACTTACATTTTTTCCGACAAATGCGCTTCCTATAAGCCATTTTTACAATTTTCATGAGTATAATATGAACTCTCTTGTTGTCATGAACCAATCAAATTAAAGTACTTAATGGTCAAATCCTTGATGAAAAAGTAAGTTCCAAGATAGGGACCATCCATGTTAAGTTAAGGGTTCTGACAGCTCGAGATTAATATTATACTAAAAGTATTTGTGGGTTAAATAGGACCCATAAACAGCTTTTTCTTCAATATAAACATGTTTCGGTCCTTGCTCATGAAGGACAAAACTTTGTCAAGTTTAAAATTTGATTTAAATTGTCAAAAAAAAAAAAAGAAGAAGGGGTGTTTAACAAATTATTACTATTATTTTTACTAAGTAAATAGGAGTTTATGAAATGCTTTGATGAGACAAAAGTGGTTTTATTAAAATAAAAATGACTTTCGTATTTTAGAAAGTTATAAATATTAATAATAATAATACATATATATATATATATACGCGCGCATACATGACCTTTCATAGAAATAGTAAGGAAGCCTTAGAACGATATAGAACACTAAAGTGACCTAAGAAGAAAGAACACGTAGCCAACTATGGACACGAAATCCATGTGTAGAGAAAGTTAAGACATATCACGAATGTTTCCATAGTGGAAACAAGGTTGATTAGAACCCCGAATGAGAGATAAGCTTTACGAATTTTAAAATGCCGTAAAACGGTATATACATGATTATGCCATTAAATAAGTAGAGACAGTCAAGGCTATAATGACACGATTTTCTATGAAAACAGGTGCTCAAAGAGAGTAGAATTCCAATCCCAAGGTGGGTAGAACATAGATGAGACTCTAATGGACCTCTTACAGGTTAAATGAGAAAGTATAGTTTTGCTCTTCTAGAAAAGCATATCCCACTCAATAGCATGAGATTTAGACCTAGAATAATTTCTTGGCCATAAATGGCTTGTGAAAACTGAAAAAGCTACCCAACTATCTAAGGTGTACAATGGTAGCACGTCCTAGATCCTAGAGTAAGTACAAGAAAAATGGGAATTGATAGTATGATTTCATACACTATGAGAATCTATTGCCTTGGTATGTCGCAATAGTATGTTGAAATGTCTAGAATAAGCCTGCCTAAGGGAATCTAGGGTACGATCACCCTATGATCAGGGATATAATGCACCCTTTATATAGTAACACATCGAGATTTTCTGTCAGGAGAAAGATAGAATCTCCAATTTGCCTTTAAGAAACCAGAAGAAATTGCTATAAGACACTCTTGTTTCAATTAGAAATCATCCGAATGATATAGACGATCAAGTAGAAACTAGTAAATTTGCCATGACCAACATAAAGGTCACGTGAGCAAGACCAAGAGAGAACCTACAAATATGAAAAATGGGAATGAGTTTCCTTTTTTCCTTGCACCTCAAGGAGAGGCAGGACAAGTTCAAGAGAGATATGAAAGGATAAGCTTCAACGCTATGAACCCTTAGAAGTCTTAAAACAAGTAGATAAACATGTTATGGACAATCATTATCACTAGTATGGGATGACTAGATGATAAAACCTATAGATTAAGCGATAAAAGATGAACTTTTTGGATAGTTACTATGTACCAGATCATGATCTAGATGCAGAGACGCAACCTAAGAAGGGAAATAAGATAAGTACAAGTCTTGAAACAAGATAAAGAATAGATTGAAGAAGCAAGGACAAACTTCCATATCATGATTTTGGGGCAAAGTTACCAAAAGAAAGAAAAACTCCATAAGATTAGGATACGAAGCCATAGGGATACCCCTAATTTATCTAAATTTTCGAGGACGAAAATTTTACAAGGTGGGTAGATTGTAATGACCCGAAAAATTCAAACGTTAATAACTATAATTAATTGAGGGTTTTTCCCTCATGACTTAGCTAAGTACTTAAGAAAGTACAAGTTTAGCATTTATTAACACGCATATTTAAAGGTCTTAATAGCCGTAAGACCTTAGAGATAAATAATGTTGTGAATGCACAAAACTATATGCTTTATTTATGAAACATGTAATAATGTAATGTTATGATAGTACATTAAAATAATTAAAAATAATTATTTGATGTGCTAAACCAAGAGTGTATGATTTATTAATTTTATACATGAGCCAAAAAGGTGATGTCATTGGCAAAAGGAGAATTTCCAACTTACTAAGATTATGTGAAAATTCCTATATGATAACAGTTCAGTAAAAGAAATCTAGATCAATA
>CAMOHE010054993.1:100363-160990 GCA_946598075.1 Artocarpus hirsutus | reverse complement strand
ATTTTTTGTTATGACGGGGCTGAAAAGTGAACACATTTTTTTTTTTTTGGTACATGAGATATTCACCTTACTAGATGTGAAAGTTGACCCTTTCTTGCCCATTGGAGGGTAAAACACAGATGAAGCAATCCAAATTAAAGTCGTATCAGATTTTAAGACGTGTAGCGATTTATTTGAATGTGATAAAAATCTTATAATAAAAATTGCGTCCCGTGAATAAAGTTTATCTTTTTATTTTATCTTTTTTTTTAACATTATCCGAAGTTTTTCTTTTTTGAGAGGAAAAGATATCATTCAACCTCAAAAACATTACAACCAGACTCTGCAATACAAGGCATAACCCCCTAACAGAGACCAAGGAGTGTCAAAAACCTAAAAAACAAGAGCATTTTTAAAAAATGAGCCTAGATTATACTCTTTCAAAAAACCCTCACAATTCAAAGAAAAACCAAACAATTAAATGTCACAACGTTGTAATACAAAGGTCACCATCTACAATACAAAAGAAAATGCTTCAAATAAAAAAAGTCTTACAAACTGGACACAAACAAATAAACCAAAAGATTGGGAGACCCTAGATACACAAATCCTACAGAACGAAACAAAACCAGAGGCAAAAACAACGAATAAACGACAGTTATTGAAAAATAAAAACCAAAACTAAAAATATAGAAAAATAGGGAGAAAGGAAACGGACTCGGCGCACCCACCGACGGATAAGCTCCAAGAAAACACCGAACCTTGGACCAAAAAATAAACCTGCAAAAGTGAGCAACCATAATGTCTGGGTGGCCCTTTTAACCATAATTCTTAATTTAGACGACAATTGGCATTATTAACGTTTTTAACCATATTTCTTAGTTAACTTTACATTCACTTGATCAAATATGTAAAACATTGACACTGGCCTTTTTCTTTTTATTCTTTTTTTTTTTCTTTTTTAATGAACACAGATAGAATCGTGCTCTCAAGTTTTCGATAAGTACAATTTTTTGTTATATTTTTTTCCATATGGTAGATTAAGCGGAGTTTTGAAGTTAGGATATAACAAGATGCTATTAATTTCAAATATATTTCTTTCTGAAAATGAAATTAAAACTCATATGATGCTGGTGGTCACCTTCGTAATATTTTTATTCTTGAATATTATACACAAACAAAAAGCAGAAAGTAATGCAAGTGGCCTATTCTGGTCATTTTTTAAAATAAATAATCAAACTTTTAAAAAGTAAGGAGACCTTTTTTCACAATTTTGGAATATTTTATGTTGATACTTCGACGTTTTAGAAAATATTTTTTTAATATCCCGGGGCTCTCTTTTGGGACAGAAAAAATAAAATTACTCTTTCTATATTTAACAAAAATTTTGAGTAAAAAAAAACTAAAAAATGAAAAAAAAAATCTAAATCTTTTGTTCTAATTCTTTTTTTTTTTCTCTCACTTTCCTCCATTTGAATCTTGATCTGGATGGTTTGTTGATATGAAGGAGACGATATAAAGGATTTTGGTTTTTGAGTTTCTTTTTTTCTTTTGTTTTGTTTTTTGGGGTTTTTTTTTCATTGTTGATTCAGTGATTGTTAGCTCAAAAAGTTATAAGAAAATTCTAGGTCTTTGAGGAAATTTTTAGTTATTTTTTTTTTTTTAATGAAAGCAACTAGGCTTTGTAAACGAAAAAAATTAGGTCTTAAAAAAATAATAAAAAATTGTTTTGAATCTTCTTTGGCAAAAATTTCGGTAATTTTTGGGTTTCTTGAGGTGAAAAAATTGGGTCGTTGAGGAATTCCAAATTGATCTAAAGGGTTGTAGTTGATTTGAGGTTGAAATTGTAAAGGCAAAGCTAAGAACTTCCATGGCTGTTCCGACAATAGCTCTTTACGTGAGCCTACCAAGCAATGTGGTTTCGACTTATGATCTCTAGCCTCTAGTTGGTCTTGAGAAGGGCCAGCCCCCTAGTCCCCAAACTTGTCAAAGACTGAAGCTCGAGACCCTTAAGGGGAGTGGTTGCGGCCATCTCGAAGGCCAAGCTGACCTTCTCTAACTAGCCTGTTGTTTCTGGATGAGCCTTTTGAGGCTTGTGATATGTCTCGCTCAGAGTCGCCGAGCCGCCTCTCAACCCTGATCCACCACTTGCCTGGTCTTCTCGGGCTAGAGGAAGGAGATCATGGGGGGCTGCTATGCTTGTTGTTGTTGTTGTTGTTGCCCTATTTGTTGTGTAAGCATGCGCACTGTTGTTGTTGTTGTTGCCCTATTTGTTGTGTAAGCATGCGCACTATGACTGCCAATTCACAAATTAGGTCTTCTACGACCGGGGCTGCTCCTCCACTGCCCTGACCACCTTATCGAGACTTGGCTACTTGGGACCTCCCAAGAGGTCTGTTTTGGTTTTAATTCTAGACATTCCTTGACCCCTCTTGTCGAGGTGCCTCATCACAAGTATTTCCGTTCGTAGCCATGTTGAATATGGCTATTAACGAATGTGGCTATTAACCATAAGGTCGGTAGTCATTAACGGACATGGGTGTTAAGAAGAAGAATGCTGGAAAGGCATGGTGCCCTCCTTCTAACGCCAAACTGTTGATACTTGGCTTGCTCAGTTGGTGATAAACTCCATGTGCAGCTGTGCATAGTGGTTAGACTACCTTCCCAGCTTGTCCCGGCTTCCCAAAGTAGACCTGTACAAGAAGAGGAAATGCCTAAGAGGTCAAAGGAGGACACCGATGTGGTGTTGGCTAAGGACTCTTGGACACTCAAGTCAGGTACCTATTCATCCAAGAACGGGAGCAAGGTTAAGGGAGAAAGTTCACGTTACCTTCAAGTGGAATAAATGCTTTCAATTTATAGGTAACTACGTTGATTGAGTGTTAGGTAGGTTTGGTGTCCTATCAAGTGGTGTTAGATGGTGGGTGACAAGTGTTACGATTTTGGCAGAAGGTCAGATTTCCATTCAGGGGTTGAGATGAGACTATGTGTCGACCTTTAAAGATGAGTTGCTGCTTGGGTGCAGATCACGTCTGTCCGACCCAAGCACATGCACTTCTGGAGGAGCCGACACCTTGTGTGGCAGCCAATGGAGGCCCTGTAGAGCACCTCGAGAGGAAGCATCGATAAGAGCAGAGTTGGATTTATCTGTAATGGCTGTAGCCAAGCAGGGCGACTGGACAGCCATAGAGTGGTCATTAGGAGATTACGTTGAGCACACCCCCAACAACAATCGTAAAAAAAATATTATTTTAATTTTTTTGTATTTTTGTAATTTTTTTTTTGCTGTTTGCAAAAAATGAGAATAGCTTCCAACTAGTCATATGCTACTATGTTTGATTGCAAGGAACTAGTAGAAGGACAATTAGTGGAGTCCATTTCAAAATATGGTATTTGGGAGCATTGAACCAATTTTCCTATTGTTTGCTTTTATGTCTTTGTATAATGTTTTTCCTGCCTTTGTCCAGAATGTGTTTATGGGTTTGTTTCATTTGAGGTTATATCCAATGCAATATTTTTGTTAAATTTTTAATACTTTATGGCTTTGTTCCGTTTAATGTGTTTGTCCAGAATGTGTTTAAGGGTTTGTTTTATGTGTTTTGTGTGTTTGTTAATTTTTAATATGATGGAACTTACTAGGTCCTTGCTCTAAAACCTAGCAGGTTACACTCTAGCATGCTGCATCGGCAATTGGAGGTTGTAGGTATTTCTTTGTTTTTTTAAAAAATATATTAGAACCTAGTAGGTTTCAGCTTTGTAACCTACCAGGTTACGTTCTGGCACCCCATTAGCTACCAGAGGTGTTAGTTACTTTTTTTTTCTTTCAATGAAAATATGTTAGATCTTGGTAGGTTTTAGATCTAGAACCAACTAGGTTACGCTTTGATACCCCCCACCAACGACCAAAGGTAGTTAGCATTTCTTTGTTTCAAAGAAAATATATTGGAACCTTGTAAATTCTAGCTTTGCAACCTGTCAAGTTACACCCTAGCACCCTGCGTTGGTGACTAAAGACAGTTGGCATTTCTTTGTTTTAAAGAAAATATGTTGGAACCTAGTACGTTCTAGATCTGGAACCTACCAGGTTATGCTCTGGCATACCATGCCGACGACCGAAGGCAATTGGCATTTCTTTGTTTCAAAGAAAATGTGTTGGAACTGGTAGGTTCCAGACCGACACCTCGTGACGATGACTGAAGCCAGTTGGTGTTTCTTTATTTTAAAGAAAATATGTTGGAACTTAGTAGATTCTAGCTCCAAAACCTACTAGGACTCTAGAACCTACCAAGTTTCACTCTAGTACCCTGTGCCGACGACCAAACACAATAGGTACTTCTTTGTTTAAAAAAAATATATGTTGGAACCTGATAGGTTCTACTCCATAACCTATTAGGTTACATTCTGGAACCCCATATTGGCAGCAACTAGGGTAATCTCCTAAATAGTGAGAATGGAAGATAATTTGAACTTTTAATAAATCTCTTTTTTTAATTAAAGAAGGAAAGATAACTTGGATTTTTTATTTTTTAATTAAAGAGTCATTTTTGAAAAAAGCTTTTTAGAAAAACAGTCTTGAGAACATGCTCTTTTACGGGGCATTCTTGTGGCCCATTTCAATCAAGTCATAGATGGGCTACCAAATTTATTCCTAATGAAAATATCTAGGAATGAAGACGACTTTAATAGGGCAAGGTAAGAATATTGTTGCCAAAATAGGAGGGCTAGAATTTAGCATTTCAATTGATTGTTCAAAATTCCACATAATGTATTTTGTCGAAATTGTCCCCACAGGTTGTCGGGATCAATGGTGACCACCGATTAGGCATTGAGAATAATATATGAACTTTAACACTAGCTAGTAGTTACAATTCGCCCTTGATATGCTGATTGCAAGACCTGTATATACCATTTTTTTTTTTGGCACAAGGGGAGGGGGGTGGGGGAGGGTAATACTACCACTATTAAGTGGGATTCAGCATGACTCGAACCCACAACCTATGGTTGAGGTGGAGGAACTTGCAACCAACTAAGCTACCCTTACTCGTTTGTACCAACGATTTTTTATGCTTATATATTTTACAATTGTATGATAATTTAATTAGTATGAAGATGAATTTAATGGAATATAAAATATAATTTATTGAAATTGTCTCAGCTGAACATACATTAGATTACCTTTCGTAATCTAAAGGTAATCTACCAGATTATATTGTCATTTTTAGCACAAAACAATGGGCCATCTGCGGTTGGCAATTTACTGACTATGCCAACTCTAGGCCGGTTGGCATAGTAATCTACATTTACTGACTATGCTAAATTTGCCGCAAAATCACCAAGTCTCAAGCTCCAAGTTTGATTACACGAAATTTTCAGAATCAACATGTATAACTGATCATCTCGAGCGTTACTAAATACGCTTCTTTTAAACTTTTATTTGCCTCTCTTCGGTTGAGAATGTTATAAGAATATCACTGTAAATCATTTCCAAGATATGACAAACTTTTTTATGTGTTTCACACTAAGCAATAATGAAGAAACATAGAGAATTTATTTTGAACACAATATTTCTGGGTATAGAAGAAAGAATGTAAACAACAAATAAGTGTAACATCCAGGATTTAGTTAAGTAAGATTAGCATGTAAATGGTGGATTAGTATACCCTAATGTGATTTAAACTTAATTTAAACGTTTTGTGGTATATTTTAAATTTATCTCACTTTTAGTTATCTTTATTCGTTATTTTGAATTTTTGAAACAAACAATTTGTCAAATGTCCAATATGTTCTTTTTGGAAACCATCTATTGGAATATGGTTTTCACTCTGTAAAACCACATTTTCTTCTGTTAAATCTCTCTCTTCCTCTCTTCCTTGCCTACTCCCTTTCTCAGCTCTCTCTTTCTTTCTCTCTCTCTCACGTTACACTCTCCCTCTCTCTCCCATTTTTTATTCAAAAGTTTGAGCTCAAATTTTGAATCTCAAATAGATTGGGAGCTTGGGAACGCGATTCGGCTTTTACATACTCAATTTAAAGCTCGGATTTGAGGTTAGTTCACTAAATTTTCAAAATTTTAAACTTTTTCTCGAATTCTATAAATTTCTTTGAATGTTGAAATTTGAGTTTCTAGAGCCTAGGAAACCTTAAATCTAACTTAGTAGAACCTAAATCATCATGAAACTAGGCTTGATTTCACTAAAATTGGATTAAATTTTATTTTCCTATTTTTCTTTATTTTCAAAATTTTTGAGAAATCCTTGTGTAAATCTTGTTTATGAGCATTAAAAAAAGTTTTTACATGTTTTCTGCCATTTATGAACATTTCCTTTGCCTGAGCACTAAGAAAATAGGTTAGAAATGGAATTTTGGATTCGGGGAGGCCGAGACTCGAAGTTTCAAGTCCCTAGATTTTTCTAGTTTGATAGGCCGATCATGAGCATCGACAGGTTAGACTCATAAGTTCGGCATGCTAGATTCATACCGTCGGCAGGCCAAACCTAGGCCAATTTGGCAGGCTAGTGTTGTACATCCGGTAGGCCAAACTGTATAGTTCTGCAGGCCGAACGGAGGAGTTCGATAGGCCCGCCAGACTTTATAAAATTTTGTCGTTTTCGTCTGTTTTCACCGTTTAAAACCTAAATGAAGACCTTGACCCTAT
The DNA here is from genome assembly GCA_946598075.1 of Artocarpus hirsutus. Lineage (NCBI taxonomy): Eukaryota > Viridiplantae > Streptophyta > Magnoliopsida > Rosales > Moraceae > Artocarpus > Artocarpus hirsutus. The sequence goes on along the minus strand of CAMOHE010054993.1, from coordinate 154,356 downwards.
GATATGATATTTTGATTATAAAGGGCATGTTAAAACACCATAAAATAGCATAATAGCATAGAAGACTCTAAGTTAGAAATTGATGAAGTTTAGTTTACTTTTAAGGTTGATCGTGGTTTCGTGGAGCTAATGTATAGCGGGTCGGGACTGCGGTGCTGAGTCACGATACAAGATATCGAGGTATGACTTCTACCCCTTTCTTGGTAGCTAGGTTTTTAATAGATTTGGCCTTAAAGATTCTTTTAAAATATTTTCAATAAATGACAAAATGTTTTAAATATTTTTAAAGGGGGCCTTTGGCCACAAAAAGATTTCTTGCCAAATAATTTCTTCCAAATTGATTTTTAAGAAATGATTACAATGAATTTCTCAGTATTTTCATTTCATATTTTAGAATGAATGATCATAATATATCAAATAATGAATATAAATGAGAATACTTGGTAAGCTAAGACCTAAGTAATGACATGATACCGGAGCGTTATAAATACCATCTGGAATGAGACGATTGAGCATGATACTGTTAGTGATGTGTCCTAAGCCAATTATATAATGACCATATTTTGACTTCGTTACATTTGTATTTTATTAATCAAGAGACATTTTCATTATTGTTTTTAAATCTAATTCCATGAATAGTTAATTCTGCCTAAGGTCATCAAGTATGTGACTTGATAGTAAAACTCTTAGGTAAAAATTGAATTCTATTCTAAATTATCCCAAGTCGGTCATTATTATTGGGATAATAATGAATGAAGACTAATATGAAGTTTGACTGATGATTATATTTTACTAATCATGTGTATGAGATACTAAGTGAACTCATAGGTACATATTTGAGAAATGATGTATTGGATCGACCCGCTATGAGAATACTGTATGGATAATTTTCATAAGTGATTCTCATCATAATAGCATTATCCTAGTCTTCTGACCTGAAATCACCATTGTTTCCTATATAACAAGTTCTATATTTTGACACATTCTGATATTATCTTTAACAGGATGATGGAATGGATCTTTGTTGGCTATAGAGTGAATCATGTAAGGAATGTGAGTGATTAAGAAGGAATTTGTCCCTCATTTATTATAAGATATCTATGGGGCCCTCGATAAGTTAAACTGAAAAAAAATATATGGCCATACTGGAATGAATTGATAAGGGTTATCAATATCAGTCTACCTAAGATTGAGAAATAATATGATTGAATAGTATAAGGATGACATAAACCATGCCTTATGTTCAATCAAGGTATCTAGTGACAAAAGGACTTTAATACTTATTGTGGATTAGGTTATGTCAGATTATTGACATTCGCATAACTTGGGTAATCATAATGTCTTGCTACAGACCACTTATGATTTGCGGGCCAAAGGCAAAATTTCAAGCCCACTACCAATGTTATGTAAACCTATAGGGTTGTACACTTAGAACAGGCCAAAAATGAATTTTGAGTTTACTGTGTCTAGGTTCAATGAACCTGATAATATTCAGATTTGATGTACTAGATATGTCAAGGTTTATTGAATCTGACGTTATCTAGATTTTATGAATCGTATTTGAATAATAGTTTACTCTAGTTAAAATCTAACTCTATCTCGAAGTCATATATATATATATATATTTATATATTTGTTTTAGGGTTTTTGGCCGAATTAGATGAGAAAAGGCATCTCTCATTCTAAAAGGCGATAACATTAAAACCTTAAAATTAGAGAGAGTCATTTAACATAAGGATAGGGTGCTAGCACACCAATTTGGTTTTTTGAGAAAGTCTATTCGTATAGATTCCCGTAGAGAGCGTTGTTCTAAGTAACAACATCTGAATCAGATCCCAAATACAAAAAGCTCGAGTTAGGGTGTCACCGGAGTGAACCCGCTCTTTTCCTTCCAAAAATCTTGCCCCTTTTGTCGTCCTAGTAAGATTTTATAACTTTCTTATTAATCTAATCAATTGTATGGATCCCGCGAAGGTTTTGTGAGAATTAATTTTGATTTTTCGCTGCTTATTTGAATCACAAAATCCAACAAAACCCAACAGATGCTATATACAGAGATTGGGTCGTAAGGAGTGCGACCTTGGGGGTAGGTCCTGAAACCCACCTGGGCCACTATGGTGGCGATATTATGGTTTTGCCAAAGAAAATAATAAAAGATAATTTCAGATGAATAGGAATTTCAAAGGGAAGGATGAATTTAATATGTTTTATTCATCTGAAATTTTATAAATTGTTTTCAAATATGAAAATTCATGTTTAGAACTAATGTTTTTCTAAACCTAGTTCTACTGAGCTTTCCGCTCATATTTCTTTATTTGTTTTAAAACTCTTTTTCCCTAGGTGGATTGCAACTTAGGACCAACAGGGAGACAACAGGGCAAACAAGTGAGTCGTAGGAATACTGTTTTAGATTTTGCTTTATTTAAATCAAGGCATGTAATATTTAAATATTTATCACTTGTATTGGGCTGTGATTGTAATATTTTATTATCGATACTATGTGTGTATACTAATGTGGGTCCGATAGGGCCCAGCATATGCTTAACCGTCTTTAATGTTTTATTTCTTAATTAACTGTTTCAAAACAATGATAATTGTTTTAAAATGTTTTGAACTATTACATTTTTTCAAAATAACCCAATCATTTAATTGGTGATTTTAATCAAAAATCTGCTTTAATTAACTTAATTAATCCACTACGTCACTACCTGTACTCTGGGGCGTGACAATAAATGATTCTCATCACGTTTTTCTTATTTTAGACAAGGTCAACACTCGCAAAGTTGATCACGTTTTTCTTATTTTATAAAAAGACAACCCTTGAAAAGTCATAACCTGTCTGTCAAACCAAATCTCGAAGGTGTCATTATTTTTTAAAGGTTAAATTCCAAACATTTTAAATCTTTTTACAAATAATTATCACTGTTTCAGAAGGGGCATAACCATTTTGTGAAGCCAAATTTCACAATTTACACTATTTTGGAAGGGTTAAATTTGAAATACTTTGGATCTTTTTACAAATAACTATCACTCTTTTAGAAAGATTATAACCTTTCTGTTAAGCCAAATTTCGAGTTTCACATCATTTTTGAAAAGTTAAATGCAAAATATTTTAAATTAATTACAAATTACAAACATTACAAATTTCCAATATGAAAAATAAGAGAAAAGACTAGCCACCCATTTCAAGTTTTGATTCACTGTGCCAGATCAACTGATCAAGTAACTTATCCAATCATTCAGCCAAATGTATTTTAAACTACAAATGTTTAGAAGAAAAATAGAACAAACACTCACCAGAAATTCCATAAATTTGGACGATGACAAGCCCGCAAAAGTATCAATGCACTCATGTTCTATATTATAAGACAAAAAAACTTGGCCATCACATTCTACCTTGTTTCAATAGTGACTCGGGAGAACAATCAGCAAGAGTATCAATGCCATTTTCTTCTTCCTCTGTTGAAACAAAAGGCCGTAATTTCAACCGTAATAAGAGTTGTTTAACTTATGATATATGATAAGCAAGTAATGTTTTACAGATTTATACGTCCTTTGCATGGTATCTGCTACCACATGGGATATCTTTGAGCGTTAATACCGTCAAGTCTACTGAATATACGAAGAAAATTCTATGTTAGCAGAGAGAAGAAGCTCTCAAATTTCTAACATGAACGAAAGTAATCAATGGTTAGAACATTAATTGCAGTTTAACATGAATGACTTGCATCTCAAATAACTGGGTCTAAGATTCATCAAAACTATATAAATTTACCTTCAACTGACCTGGGTACTTGATAGACGTAAATTATAAACAAATTAATTGGCAATTAATATTGTTAGTCTCTTAATTATTGGCTTTGTGCCATTTTGATCCCGGCTTTTCTTTTTCCTTGAAAATATTATTCCATGAACTTTATTCGTTGGCAGCTTTAGTCTCTAACGTTAAAATTGATGACTAACTATAGAAATTTAACAGACATCAAGTTCAAGTCTCGAGAGCCTAAAACATAATTTTTCAATAGTCCCATTAAATGTAAAATATTGTTGTTTTAAAGCTTTTTTTAGTAACTTTTAAGGGCTTGTTTGGATTAACTTGTGCTTTTGCTTTTAAGTTGTAAAAGAAGAGACCCATAAAGTAGAACTTTTTAATTTGTGTTTGGATAGTGTATGAAAATATGGTTTTTAATCTCAAAAGAGCATTTAAACAGGTTTGATTAAATAATTAATTAAAACCTCTTATTGTTAGAAAATCAATATAATTTAAGGATATAGATAGAATTTGTAATTTTTTTTTTTTACAAATATAAGGTCAAAAGGTAAATAAATATGTGGATTAATTACATAATTGTATTCTCTAGTTTTAACTATTTCTTAATTTGTCCCTCTGTTCTTAGAAACTACAAAGTTATCCTTGAAATTCTAAAAATTTATTTTAATTTCATCCTTTTGAATAGAAAAAAATTAGGCAAAACAACATGACTATTCTTAAATAGTTATGATAAATATTTTATATATTAAAAATATAAAAAAATCCTAAAAAAATATTAAATTTAAAAAAATCTTAATTTTTATCATTTTTTAAGTTTTAAAATATATTTTTTATTTTTTCAAGAAGAAACATATATTTCATAAACAAATTAAGTTTAGTCAAAGACATTTTTATTTTATCTCTATGTTTTTTAAGTAAAAAAAAATCTATAAGAGATAGAATTGAGACAAGTTTTTCAAATTCAAAAGATACATTTATAGCTTCTAAATATGAAAGGATAAATTGAGAAATAATGTAAATTAGGATGTATAGTTATGCAATTAACTCAAAAATACGCTTTTCATAAGCATCAAAGAAGTGACTTGTTACAAAAATATTTATAAAAATCAAAAGCCTAAATAATTTGTCCACTCAAACAGGTCTAAAGGTAGCTTTTGGATTAAATAAGCTAAAAATAACTCCTTTTCAGTCATTTCAAACAAGGACTAAACTGAACAAAATATAACCCTCTAAATGGATAGATCTATCATATCATGTTAGATCATTGTGCCCAAAATACAAACACAAAAACAACCCACCGCCATTATGCCGTGTCATCATGCTCAATGAAGGACTCGGCCCAATTGACATCCCTATCTTCATCTTTTTTATAATATATATATATATATATCTATATATATGTATGTATCTATCTAGCTACATATATCTCCAGAAATTTCTTCTATGTAAGTTGCCAAGTGGTCCAGAATTAGAACATAATATTTCGGAGCCTTTAGTTTCCGGAATTTAGTTGTGTGTTTGGTGATGAGCCACGGATTACCAATGAGGTAAGGACATAGTCAGAGTTGCTATCACGGATTACCAATGAGGTAAGGACATAGTCAGAGTTGCGTAATAGATGCGATAATTGCCGATGTAAAGTCACTCCATTGGACATTTTACTTATATATAAAATTTTAGTTCTCAACTCTGATTTCCCACTAATTTTGGCCTGTCTTCAATCCTTACTGGAGCTTCTTTTTTATTTTGTTTTATTATTATTATTTTGCCATTATGCGTCAAAGCCTGTTCCATCAGGCTTGATAAGATCTATGCCATTGATTACGTGTGCTCCACACGTGTACATCGTTGGAAAATTAGAGACATCTTAATTTTAAGAATCACAAAAACGAATAATTGTAAAAAAAAAATTAGAGAAAAGAAGAAAAAAAATACACTAAATTTTTATACAAGTTTATCCAAAATCAAGACTATGTCCTGTTTCTACCCGCTGCAGATTCCACTATTATAAAGGAGATTACAGATTACAAGAAAAATTTATCACACACTCTCAAATCGTGTTTCCCAAATCTCTCTTATACCTAGCACCTTATGGGAATTTCTCTCTCAACAATGAAGCTCTCACACAAAATATGCCTCACACAAAACAATGATACTCTCTCTCAACCCTAGCTACCTTATGTCTATTTATAACCCAAAGAAGAGAAAAATAGCAATTAATGATAAACTCTAGTAGTTTCCCCTTTTTGGCTTCAAAAAACCCCTAAAAAATCGCTCAACACAGCGTCTTGGCTTCGCGGTGCTCGAAACGAGCACTGCAGCGCTCACCTGTCGACGCCGCGGCACTCTTCTACCAGCGCCGCCGTGCTGCCTTGCTGCCCACGGGGGCTGCAGTGCCTAACCTTGGCACTGTAGCGCCCCGAATCTGCCTTTCCTCTCCTTTTTCTTCCTTTTGCTAGGTTGTTAACATGATTTGGCTCCACACCTGCAACAATCTTCCACTTGAAGACTAATCAATCACCATGTCTCCAACTGCAGCGGCAACAACTTCTCACGCCTCATGGAGAAATCCAACTGAAGTTGCACACAACTTCAGTTTCTCGATTGCAACCGTCTTGGTGAGCATATCTGCTGGATTATAACTCCTAAGAATCTTCTCGAGCTTTAGCTCCCCATCTTCCAAAGCTCACCTAATGAAGTGATACTGCAATTGATATGCTTCGTCCTAGCATGAAATGTGAGATTTTTCGCCAAGTGAATTGCACTCTGACTGTCACTGTATAACGCACTCCTTTCCTACTTGTGACCCAGTTCTTCCAAAAACGACTGCAACCAAATCATCTCCTTGCTCGCTTCTGTCATTGCCACATACTTTACCTCTGTTGTAAAGAGTACAAGTATCTTTTGTAGCTTCGAGAACCAACTAACTGTTGTGCCACCCAAAGTATAGACATAACCGGTGGTACTCTTTCTGCCATCAATGTCTCCAGCCATATTAGCATCTACATAACCCTGTAGTACCAAGTCTGACTTCTTGAAACACAGTGCTAAACCCGCAGTACCTCTTAGATATCTAAGAATCTACTTCACTGCCTCCCAATGCTGCTTGCCTGGATTGCTCATCTACTCACAACTCCCACTACATGTGCAATGTCTGATCTGGTACAAACTATGGTATACATGAGACTGCCTATTGCTAAAGCATAAGGCACTTTGGCCATGTGGTCTCACTTGTAACACCCGCCAAATTTTCATGTTACGGATTTTATCATATTAGTAACGACGTTAAGTGTTATATTTATGTTATGTGTTATAATATACGATATAATGGTGCTAACTATTTTATTTTAAGTGTTATGATAGGTAACAGTCACGTAGAATTGACGTGCTCAAGTGTTCATGTTATTTACAATGTATATATTTAATGATGATTTTTGACTGATTAGCATATTTTTGGAGTAATTTTCCTTATTTTAAGAAATTAAACATTTGACTTTTGATTTATTGAAATTAATTAATAAGGTTTCCCATTTAAAAAAAAAGGCAAGATATGGTAAGAAGGAGCTAATTCTTGACTTTCTCTAATTTCCTCTAACTTCACGTGAAATTTGCCCCCCAATTAGTTAGAATTTCTGTTAAAAAAAAAGAAGAAGAGAGGATAGCCTCCTCTTGCACGTCATTTTCATTTTTCACATTAACGCTCTCTCTCTCTCTCTCTTGTTTTTTTTTCTCTCACCCTCTTTTTTATTCACGTTCTTCTTCTTCATTTCCCTCTCAATTTTCTCTGTTACTATTTAAAAAAAAAACTGAAATTTCTTTGGGCTAATTCGAAGGAGTTTGACGAGGAATCATTTTAAGGTAAAAACTCACTTTCCAGCAATTCTGAAATTTTAAACACCTTGTAATGCGACTGCCATCTCTTTCTCTACAAAGTTTGTTTTGCTTTGGATTTTTAATATGTTATTCATGTATGTGTTATGTGCTAACCCTTAAAATTTCACCTCAATTGGGTTTTTCTACGCTGAGATATGAATTTTTTTCTCTCTGCCCCTCACTATTGATTAATGCTGAACGGTAACATTGTGGTGTCTCTATGTTCTGACCATTATATCTTTGCCTACAAATTTCTGTTTACTCTGAAATTTTAATATGATTTTTGTGGATATGCTATGTGATGTTGCTACAAATTTTGTGCCATTTGGTGCTGTGTAGGTAGAGATATTAAATGTTAAAGCTTTGCACCTCTTAATAAATTGATGTTGTTTGGTTATTTGTATAAAAAAACATGGTTTTTGTTCAAGGGGCAAATATGCTTTGATTTTTACGAAATTTGGTAAATATGTTCATATATATGTTAAATTATGGACTGAAAAGTTTGGTGATGGTTTGATGAATATTTTATGTGTTATGGAATTTTTATGGATGGTAGGTATTTAGACTATTTTAACGGTAAATTGTTGAACTTTTATTGTGTAATTTTTTTTATGACCATATAGTTTTATTTGGTGATGGGAATTTTTGTGCTACTGTAATTATATGTTAATAAGTTGTCTTAAGAATTTTAGGGTCATAATAATTTTATTTTAATTATTGGAAAATGATAAATGCATGAAACTCACTACTTGCACATAGGATGTATTTTTTAACCTCTGCCTTCTAAAGCATGATTTGAGTTGTGTTGAATTTATTTGAAGCCAACCTTTAGGTATGTTGTAATTTTATGTGTCTATTATATGTGTTAATTTTTGTAGATTTTTCTATGGCATGAAAATGTGATATATGGACCTAAGTTAAAAATTGTTCACTGCCTACCTGTCGCTGGCAGATTTTATGTTAAATGTTACATGACTTGTTTTAGATGCCAAATGGAATTTTTGAGCCTAAAGAAAAGAAAAATCATGGTAATGTGTATATATGTTAACTTTGTTCTTGCAAAATTTAGTGCTCTAATTATGTGTGTATGTTAAGTTATTAAATTTTGAATTCTTGTAAGTCAAAAATGTAATTGTGTTGATAGTTTTATTTAAGTGTTTTAAAGTTAATGAAATATGTTGTAAATGTATGTTTTAAGAAATAAATGTGTATGTGATGTTATATGAAATGGATGTTAAGTTGTGGTGATTAATTCATTGAAAATAAATTTTAATTGCTATTTTATGAATGTATGACATGAACACAATGAGAAGTAAGCACATCGAGACCTTGGCGTCGTCACCTATAAGTTAAGGTTAAGTAAGCTTATTGAGGTACGTACATTCTCACCTGTAACATGATAAGTTTATGAAAAGTTGAAATATATGTTCATGATGGTTTTATGATGATTTCTCATGATGATTTTACATGAAGTAATATTATGGAAAATTTTAAGGTATGAAAGTTTATGCATGTTTTGATGATAATGTTTTTCAAAGCATGAAAGTATAAATATGTATATATATATCACCTAAATAAGTGTTGCACACCCAATGATATGTTAAGCATGATGTGAAATGATATGATGTCATGTTTGGTTTGGAATTAGCTACCCCTCTCCTTTCATTACGGTGTGCCTATGATGATGATGTTATAATACAACACTTGGGCCCTTAAGATAAAATGAATAAAGTTTTAATATGGGCATTGTAATGAAAGATATGTTCCTATGAAAATGTGCCCAGTGCACTATTATGATGATGATGATGATGTTTATAAAATGTTTTAAGTTGTGAGATTTACAAATGTACTTACTAAGCATTAGCTTAATCAAGTTTTACATCATGTTGCAGATAAGGGTAAGAGACTTATGGAATAGGTGGAGGACACTGAAGGGCGTGGGAGCTAAGAAAGATGAATTGCAAAAGGAAGAACGCCAAAAAAAGAGATTTTAATCAAATAAACCATGATTTATGATTTTGAGTATGTTTATTAATTTTGAATTTTAAGGATTTGTTTATTAATTTTGAATTTTAAGGATTTGAATTATGTTTTAAAATTTTAAGTATGTTTATTTGATGGAATTTTAAGATTTGAACCATGACACGTTAACTTTATTATTTTATAAATTTTCTTCCGCATTAAAACTGTATTTAAATAAATTTTATTTTTTAACTGTTTGGCCTGCCGACCGTTACTGGTCGGACTGTCGAAGAACTTTAATCGGCCTACCGATCCTGTTGATTTTAAAACTTTGTTTTGCAAAGCCTCGGACAGCCTACCAACATCTAAAGTTCAGCCTACCAAACTATATATGTAGAATTTTATTAATGTTTTCTTTTTAAAAAGTTAATTCAATTCTCTATGGTACTAACAAACTATTTACAGGATATTTATGGAAAAGCATATTGTTGTAATTAAGTAAATTATAATTTCTCATAATAATAAAAAAAATGTGTATGTATGGATCTTGGGTATGCTTTTCCAAACTATGATTTCAAATACATGATTTTATTTATAATAGTTTTACTTCAATTTATGGTTAAAAGAACGAATGTAATGACATCTGTGACGTCCGTAAAGGAGGACGTTACATCACTCATGCTCTATGGTCGGTGATTGCTCCTTTGATAACTTGAAGTGATTGGCCAAAGGAGTACTCACAGGCTTCGTATTACTCATGTTGAATCTACTAAGCACCTTTTCAACATATTCTTCCTATAACAGTTTTAGACCATTACTGTTTCTCATTATTCTCATCCCAAGGATTTGTTTTGCAGCACCCAAATCCTTTATTGCAAACTCCTTATACAGCTCTTTCTTCAGCTTATCAATCTCCTATTTGCAACCTCATACTATCAGCATGTCATCAACATATAACAACAATATGATGTATGAGTCACCAAAATTCTTCACATAACAATAGTGATCTCCTTGACACCTCAAGAAACTATTGCTGCACATAAAACTGACAAACTTCTTATACCACTACCTGGGAGCTTGTTTGAGGCCATACAAGCTCTTCTGAAGTTTGCACACCAAGTTCTCCTTACCCGATACTTCGAAACCTTGTGGCTGCTTTATGTAGATCTCCTCCTCCAAATCACCGTGGAGAAAAGCTATCTTAACATCCAACTATTCCAAGAACAAGTCTTCATTTGCCACTAGCGCAAGTACCGTCCTGATCGTGGTTAATTTCACCACCGGAGAAAAAATCTGGTTAAAGTAGATGCCCTCTTTCTGCTGCAAGCCTTTTAGCACCAGCCTTGCCTTGTACCGTTTGTTGCCATCACTTTCATCTTTTATCTAGTATACCCATTTATTATGCAAGGCCTTTTTACCCTGTGGAAACCCTATCAGTTGCCATGTCTGATTGGACATTAAGGAATTCATCTCATCACTTATGGCTAACTCCCACTTGACCGAGTCTTTAGCCTACATGGCTTCATCATAACTCTCTGGTTCACCTTTATCGGTCAACAAAATGTAACGCAGAGATGGGGAGTATCTCTACGGCGGTCTGATAATCCTACTTGATTTCCTGAGTGGAGTGGTAAGAGTACTCTGGTTTCCCTTTGGAGCCATATTCTCTTGATTTTCAACCTTTGGATTTGCACCTCCATTTCAGGAAGATCCTTCAATGGAATCACCTCAGGCTTCTTACCTTCAGAACCTGAATTTCTATAGTCACTTCAATTGAAGATCACATCCTTGCTCCTGATAATCTTCTGATTTTAGTCATCCTAGAAATGATAACCAAACTCAAGTCCACCATAGCCAACTAGAAAACACTTCTTTGACTTTGCATCAAGTTTACTTCTAGCAGCAGGATCAATATGAACATAGAAAACACACCCGAATACTCTCAAGTAAGAGAGATCAACCTTTTTATCACTCTAGACTTCTTTTGGTAGCTTGAACTTCAATGGTGTGGACAGACTTTTGTTGATTAGATGAGCTGCTGTATTAATTGTCTCAACCCAAAATGACTTTGGCAGCCCCGCATGCAACCTCATGCTTCTTGCACGCTCATTTAGAGTCCTATTCATCCTCTCAGCTACACCATTCTACTGTGGTTTCCCTGGAATAGTTTTCTTCATCTTTATTCCATTCTTAACATAGTACCGCTTGAAGTCATCATCTAAGTACTCTCTCCCATTGTCAAACTGCAAGCACTTTACCTTCAAATTTGTCTCGTTCTCCACCATGGCTCACAATCTCTTGAAAACATCAAAGACATCAGATTTGTTTTTCAGAAAGTAAACCCATACCTTCCTACTTGAGTCATCAATGAATGTCACATAGTAATTTGCGCCACCAAGGGAAGTCACTGTCGTAGGCCCCCATACATCAGTGTGAACTAGCTCCAATTTCCTAGACTTAGGCTCTCTACTTGTTGTTGAGAAACTAACTCTCTTTTGCTTGCGAAAGATGTAGGCTTCACACAAACTGTGATCCATAGTTTTCAATCCTGGTAGTTTTCCTTTGCAATGAAGCACTTTCATTCCCTTCTCACTTATGTGACCAAGCCTATTATGCCATAGCTCAGTGTTGGCAGTAGAGTCAACAACTTCTTTGGTATCTCTACAACTAGAGTTAATGTAAAGAGTTCCAACCTTGTGTCCCCGAGCAACAACCATCGCTCCCTTAGTGACTTTTCAACCTCCACAACTGAAGGTCACATTATGTCCTTCGTTATCCAATTGCCCTACCAAAATCAAATTGCACATCAGCTTGGGTACATGTCTCACTTTCTGAATCTTCCACACAGACCCATTAGGCATTTTCAAACTGACATCTCCAACGCCAACAATGTCCAAAGGTTCACCATCTGTAAGGTAAACCTTACCATGATTTTTGGCAACATAATTCTCCAGGACATAACGATGTGAAGTAGTATGGAATGATGCTTCTGAATCTATCACCCACGAATCAAGGGAATTGTCAACAGACAAGATTAAGGCATCCTGTGCCTCTTTTGTGGTGGCATTTGTAGCGTCATTGTTCTTGTCTTCATTCTTCCTTGGATCCCTACAATTCTTTTTCAAGTGGCCGGTTCTCCCACAATTCCAACACTCCATACTCCTACCGTTCCTCGACTTGCTTCTCCCATTCCTCGACTTGCCTCTCCTGCCATTATCCCTATTGGAATGTCTCTCAAGTTTCCTGCCCCTATTATCAACATTAAGGGCCGAGTTCGACATAAAGGCTTCATTTGAATCATTCCTACAAACTTCTTCCGCCAGAATAGAGTTTCTAACATTAACAAAATTCAATTTTTCATTCTTAATTGAATTGGTAATGGCCACCCTCATGGGTTCCCAACTATTCAGTAACGAGGCCAAAAGGATTAGGGCATTGATCTCATCATCAAATTTAATCTCTATTGAGACCAATTGGTTCAAAACGGTGTTGAATTGTTCAAATGCTCTACCATCGAGGCACCTTTAGGCATTTTTAAATTAAAGAGCTTTTTCATGAGATGTACCTTGTTATTGGCTAAGGGCTTCTCATACATCACTGACAGAGCCTTTATCATCCCTGCTGTAATATTCTCCTTCGCAACATTATGAGCCACGTTCTTTGACAAGGTCAAACGGATCACACCCAGCACCTGTCTATCAAGGAGATTTCACTCCTTATCGTTCGTGCCTTCGGGCTTATTACCTAAGGGCAAGTGTAGTTTCCTGCTATAGTGGTAGTCTTCCACTTGTATCCTCCAATAGGAAAAATCCAAACCATCAAATTTGGTGATACCAATTGCCAAACCTTATTCTCCTGTCATCGCTCTAATACCACTTGTTGGGGACTTAGGCACCTCCTAATCTAAGGATTGCAAAAACAAATAATTGCAGAAAAGAAATTGGAGAAAAGAAGACAAAGAGAGACACATTAAATTTTTATATAGGTTCATCCAAAATTAGGACTACGTCCTGTTTTTGTTTGTTGCAGATTCTACTATGATGAAGGAGATTACAGATTACAAGAAAAATTTATCATAGACTCTCAAATAGTATTTCTCAAATCTCTCTTCTACCTAGCACCCTGTGAGAATTTCTCTCTCAACAATGAAGCTCTCACACAAAATATGCCTCACACAAAATAATGCCACTCTCTTTCAACCTTAGCCACCTTATGTCTATTTATACCTCAAAGAAGAGAAAAGGAGCAACTAATAATAAACCCTAATAGTTTCTCCTTTTTGGCTTCAAAAAACCTATAAAAAATCATGCAACACAGCGCCTTGGCACCGTGAGGCTCATCTGCCGGCGCCGCGATGCTCTTCTACTAGCGTCGTGGTGCTGCCTTTCTACCCATGGGCGCTGCGGCGCCCAACCTTGGCACTGCAACGCTCCGAATCTGCTTTTCCTCTCCTTTTTCTTCCTTTTGTTAGGTTGTTAACTTGATTTGGCTCTACACCTACAACATACATGACATTGGTTTAGGAAATTTAGTAAGAAAATACTCAAAGGAATCAATGTCATTGGCCTTTTAGTTGCATACATGACATTGGTTTAGGAAATTTAGTAAGAAAATACTCAAAGGAATCAATGTCATTGGCCTTTTAGTTGCCCAATACACGAATTGCATTTGGGTGTTTTTAATAAGAAAGTGGTTGCACCACGCATTTTATTACCTTTTGTTCTACAATGGTGGAGGGACTCAAGGAGGAATCCATAACTTGGTACGTAAAGTTCTTCTGAGCAGGGCTCTGTCTCTCTCTTTATCCTTTTTTGCATTAGGCATTGAATTATTTGAACATGTGCCTTACTTGGCTCAATCCAAATTGTTATCAGTCCCTGATCGAGATGTATGTATTGTGGATGTATATTTACGTAATCTAGATGCCGTGGGAAGTTTTTAAGCAAGTGTTCAAGATAAAGAAATTTCCTCGGTGTTCAGGTGGTACTACTTCACTAAGATCGTGAAGGATTTTACCCTCAACAACCCCGACTCAGACAAACTATGGAAATTCGAGTGGTTCTACATCAGGAAGAATTAGTATCCTGGCTCAAGGAGGTAGAAGTCGTCGATCAGGCCATGCTTACCAAATTCGAATAAGGGCATGTATGGTCAAAGAGGCCGTGGGTTCCAATGAGACTTACCACGACGATTGAAGATTCTTGACGAAGCCTGCAGTAGTTTGACAGTAGCCTTTTCTACTGAGTAAGACCAATCTAACTAATTATGGCAAATTTGGGGGTCCAGCTCAACAAATCCCCACCAAGAAAACATCCCACTTGCTCGGGCAACTGAGCAAGTGACAGTAGTGAGGCACGATGTCACCGACATCCTTGGGCCAAGCACTCACTAAGCCATCTTCGTTTAGCTCCAAGGACTCTTTTGGTGGCTCCTTCGGCTTGGGGCTGCCCATCGCTGATGAAGACCTCGGGGACATGATAAGGCCACTCCACCTACCAAGCCAGCTTAGGATTAGAGGTTTGACCCAAGGACACATTTTTTTTTTTGGTTCTTTTCTTGACCTATTTTTGACCTACCTTTTTTTTTTTTTTTTTGCAGACATGTCAGCCCGCATTATGTCCAAGGCTGCGAAGTATGGTTGAGATCTAATGCCAAGACAAGGGGAAGGCCATGGCTAGATTGAAGAGAAAGAGGCTTGATTGGGCTGAGCCATTTGAAGTAGTGGTCCCACCGAGCACCCTATCTCCAGTGCAGGCACCACAGGTGGCCTCAATAAGCCGAGATGCTTTGCCTCCTCTAGCTCCAACAGTAGTAGTCCCTCTGACCGAGTCACCGAGGAGGCGTCACCCTATGCATCCTTCCATAGTTAAGTGCCTTAAGGAGGTCATGCCCGAGAAGGACTACTTTATCTCCATCTGGCATTAATCTTACCAGGATTGTCATGATATGGCTTTTTGTCAGATCGTTCAGGTAAGTTCAGTTCAAAATCTCAAGCTTCTTTTGCCTTGGCTTTTTGATTGCATTCACTAATTTCCTGTCTTTGTAGGCCTATGCGACCTTGAAGATTGTTGATCTTAGGGCCAAGAACTAGGCCAACACCAAACGAGGCAAGGCCTGTGGAGAAGAAGGAGGCCGAGAAGAATCTAGAGGAAAGTGCTGGCGAGCTTTCTCGGGTAAAGGCCGACCTAGAGGAGGCCATAGTAGAGGCTACTTAGGCTTAAAATGAAGCTTGAAAGACTCAAGATGAGGCCTATCAGGCTCAGGTAGACCTCCTTGGGGTGTAGGAGGCAGTGTGAACGGTGAAGGAAAATCACCAGATGTTCCTCCAAGAAGAATTGTCAAGCAAATTGACCTAGGTGATGGAAGACTTTAAGCAATCTGACAAGTTTGCTAAAAACTACAATATCGAGATGAAGGACTTGTAAGAAGATCTATTGGCGAAGCATCCCCAAGCTACTGCGATGGATTAGTAGCTCATGCTCGACCTAGAAGAAAAGGAGGAGGGCACCTAGGATGAGAAGACCCTAGCTTCAGCTGATCAGGAGGGCAACAAACAGGAGCTACTTACCGGCTAGGCGGTTGTCGATCTGTTCAATTTGTTGCTGTAGGTCTCATAATTGACAACTACTAGTATATTCATGCAGTTTTGCCCTATATGGGGCTCTATCTTCTACCCTGTCATCTCTGGCCTCTAGTTGGTCTCATGTGGAGCAAGCCCCCCGATCCCTATGCCTATCAAAGACTAAAGTTTAGAAGCCTTGAGGGGAGCTATCACGGCCATCTCGGGGGCCAAGCTGACCTTCTCTAACTAGTCTATTGTTTCCGGATGTGCCCTCCAAGGCTTGTGATTTGTCCTGCTTGGAGTCGCCTTCATTCTAAGAGTCGCCCTGTGGCCCTATTCTACCACTTGCCCAGTCTTCTAGGGCCAGAGGAAGTAGAGCATGGTAGGGCTGCTGTGCTTGTTGCTGTTGTTGTTGTTGTTGTTGTGCCATTTGTTGTATAAGTAGGTGCACTACGGCTGTCAATTCATGAATTGGGTCTTCTATGGTTGGGGCTACTCCTTTGCTACCCTATCCATGATCGGGACCTGGTTGCATAGGGCCTCTCAAGAGGTCTGTTTTGGTTTTGATTTTGGGCATTCCTCGACTCCTTTTGTTGAGGTTCCTCATCTTGAGTATTTCCTCTCATAGCCATGTTA
Organism: Artocarpus hirsutus; assembly: GCA_946598075.1. Lineage (NCBI taxonomy): Eukaryota > Viridiplantae > Streptophyta > Magnoliopsida > Rosales > Moraceae > Artocarpus > Artocarpus hirsutus. The sequence continues at coordinate 137,551 of CAMOHE010054993.1, read as the reverse complement.
AATATGGCCGTTAACGGATGTGGCTGTTAGCTATAAGGTTGATGGCCGTTAACGAATGTGGCTATTAAGAAGAAAAATTTTGGAAAGGCATGGTGCCCTTCTTCTAGCGCCAAACTGTTGATGCTTAGCTTGCTTGGCTAGTGATCAACACCATATGCAGTGGCACACAGTGGTCAGACTACCTTCCTAGTTTGTCCCGACTTCTTGAATTCGACCTGCATAAGAAGTGGAAATGCCTAGGAGATTAAAGAGGGACGCTAGTGTGGTGTTAGCCAAAGGCTCTCAGACACTCAAGTTAGGTGCCTATTCATTCGAGATTTGGAGCAAGGTTAGGTAAGAAAGTCCACATTACCTTTAAGTGGAATAAATGCTTTCAATTTATAGGCAACTACTTTGACCGAGTGTTAGGTGGGTTTGACTCACGACTTGTGTGTCCCATTAAGTAGTGTCAGATGGTAGGTGGTAGGTGTCATAGTTCTAGCAGAAGGTTAGATCTCTATCCAAGGGTTGATATGAGGCCACGTGTCGCCTTTGAAGATGAGTTGCTGCCTGGGTGTAGGCCATGTCTATCCGACCCGAGGACATGCTCTTCTCGAGGAGCCGACACCTTATGTGGCGACCAATGGAGGCTTTATGGAGCACATTGAGAGGAAGCATCGATTAGAGCAAAGTTGTGGATTTATTTGTAAAGGCTGACCATGAAGTGATCCCTAGGAGATTACGTTGAGCACACCCCCAACAACAATCCTGAAAAAATACGATTTTAATTTTTTGTATTTTTTAAATTTTTGCTATTTGCAAAAAATGATAATAGCTTCTAGCTAGTTGTATGCGACTAAGTTTGATTGCAAGGAACTAGTAGAAGGACAATTAGTGAAGTCCATCATTTCAAAATATGGTATGTAGGAGCATTGACCCAATTTTACTATTGTTTGCTTTTATGTCTTTGTATATGTTTTTGCTGCCTTTGTCCAAAATGTGTTTATGAGTTTGTTTCATTTGAGGATATATCCAATGCTTTACTTTTGTTAAATTTTTAATACTTTATGGGTTTATTTTGTTTTATGTGTTTGTCCAGAATGAGTTTAAGGGTCTGTTTTATGTGTTTGTGTGTTTATTAATTTTTAATATGATGGAACTTAGTAGGTTCATGCTCTGAAACCTAGCAGGTTGCACTTTGGCACCTCGCATCAGCGATTGGATGTGATAGGTATTTCTTTGTTTCAAAGAAAATATGTTGGAACCTAGTAGGTTCCAACTCTGTAACCTCGTAGGTTACGCTCTGGCACCCCACTAGCAACCGGAGGCGTTAGTTACTTTTTTCTTTTGTTATATGTTGGAACTTGGTAGGTTTTAGATCTGGAACCAACTAAGTTATGCTTCGATACCCCCCGCCAATGACTGGAGGTAGTTAGCATTTCTTTGTTTCAAAGAAAAAATATTGGAACCTTATAAATACTAGCTCTACAACTTGCCAAGTTACCGCTCTAGCACCCTGCGTTAAGGGTGTTATTAGGTTAAAAAACCATCGGTTTTATACGGTTCGGTTACTGAACCAAAAATGTCAATTTTTGAAGTTGACAGACCAAAACCGCACCATCTACCAAGGGTATTTGGTCGGTTAACTGATCGTCTTGGTCAGTTTCATTTGTCGGTTTAGTTCTATTTTCAACAGATGGTAATCTAATGGTATACAGGAAGTGTACTATCAGTTTTCCACATTTTATTTTATTTTTTTGGTTAAAGAATTGTTAAAATAGTACAATGTATAGTGCATTGTTTAGATCCTTTTTGAAATGACGCTAAAAAGAATACTATTAGGTCAATTGACATTTACAATTTGTCATGGCACTTATGTTGAAATCATTAAAAATCTTAGAGAATGATATATATTTATTTGAGTTTTTTTAATTGTTTTAATTTTCGTGAGAGCAACAAACTTTACTTCAAAGTATAAAGGAGAGACACCTAATAACCCTTTGAGAAAAGCATAAGCATAATGAGTCACATAGACCAAATCTACATTTTAAGTCTCTAAAAAACATATCATAATGCCAAATGTCCAATTACAACAATAAACCATGAAAGTTTAAACTAAGTTATATTCCAATTCATAAGTCCAAAATCCAAAATGATCAAAACATAAAGCCACAACAAATATAATAATAATGTCCAAAGTCCCAAATACAAAGTCTTAAAAATATCCAAATTTAAATGCATCTAATTCAACATCACAAACCACAATAATGCTACTTCTCTCCCACTTCCTTATCCTCCTTCAACTCCAATGGATCATCCTCAATGCTACATGAAAATATATGTATCAAATTGACATTTAGTAATAAAAAAATTAATATTCAAATACATTAATATACTAAAAGGTCTAACTTACTTGCATCCTTTAGACGATTCTGCATCCATCAGTTGAGGTGTTGCATTGCTTGAGGATTCCAAAAGAGTAACAACAACACCATCATCTACAATAAAATTAAAACAATAAAAATGCAAATTAAAAGGGAAATAAAGAAATGAAATTACAATTCTCTATACTTATAAGATAATATAGAACAATAATCAACGCTATTATCACCTGTGACAACTTCATAACAATTTTTGAAAGATTGAACTTCATCCATGTATTGCCTAAGAACCACAGGTTCATATTCTTCATCCTTGGCATTCAACCAATTTTTTAAGCAAATGATTGCTTCCACTATCCTAGGAGACAATGAACTCCTAAAAGGATCAAGAATACGACCATGAGTTGAGAAAGCGGACTCAGATGCAACAGTTGAAACCGAAACTATAAGCACATCCTTGGCAATCTGGGATGAGACTTTGTATCTTGGTGAATTAAATTTCCACCAACCTAGAATATCAAATCTTTCCTCAGTGAACTCTTCACATGCCTCAGACAGATACTTATCCATGTTATTTTTTTGTACATTTGAACCATCCTCACCCATCATCATCATTAAAAAAGTTCTATCTATGTCATTATTAGGTAAAGGTAAGTTAGAACTTGTAAACGATGAAATTGATGAACGACTTGAAATAGAACTTGAAGGTGCAACTGAATCTGATGAGGCAATAATAGACCAAGTATTCCTTTATTTTGCAGCTGCTTTTGGTGCTTGTTTTGGTTGGGAAGGTGGCACAGGATGACGAGGAGCCAGAGGTGAAGGAGGAGCCCGATCATGATATTCCTTGAATAAACTACGTAACGTGTCCTCAACTCTTTTTGACAACTTTGTACAAGTCAAATCATTATATATAAACTTGAAGGAACGATTCAAATATTTCAACTTGTATATTGGATCAAGAACCAAGCCAAGAAACATCATGTGATTCATTTTCTCGACATCCCCCCAATACTTGTCAAACTTTTTGCTCATCATCATTGCCATTTGACTCAAAAGAGGATCATCACACACTTGCAACTTATTTAATTCCTATTTAACCGCACAAATATCTTTGAAATAGTAGTTTGAAGTGACGTAATATGACCCACTAAAAAACCTTGTCAAAGTGTAAAACCTTGCTAAGAACTTCACAAAGATCTTTGCATTATCCTAATCCAATTCACTTGGTGGACCTTCCATCTTATTCCCTTTGATTACTTCCTCAAAATAGGCACTATAGTTTTGATCCAAAATTAATCTTTCAAAAACTGGGACAAACTTCAAAGAAGATTGCAACATTAAGAACGTGGAGTTCCACCTTGTTGTCACATCCAAACACAAAAGTGCATTTAACTGAATATTTTCTTCCTCCATGCATTCTTTAAACTTCTTACAGCGTTGTGGTGAGGACCTCACATATCTGATAGCATTGCGGATGCTAGCTATAGAATCTGACAACTCTTACAACCCATCGCGGACAATCAAGTTGATTATGTGACACACACACCGTATATGAAGCATTTGACCATCTAAGATGAGACAACCAGGGATATCTTTCACCTTTTTCTTCAATCTATCTATAGCCACATCATTCGACGATGTATAATCAATTGTTATTGCGAACAACTTTGTTATTCCCCAGTCATTAAGGCATGCAACAATTTCTTGTGCTATTGTTTCCCTTTTGTGATTTGAAACTTGGACAAAATTAATAATCCTTTTTTGCATCTTCCAATCATCATCAATCCAATGAGCGGTCAAACATATATAATTGATGTTCTGAATTGATGTCCAAGTATTAGTGGTCAAACACAATCATTGCTTCCCCAAAACTTTCTTCTACTTTTTCTTATCATCCAAAAACATTTGATAAACATCCTTAGTAACTATTATCCTTGAGATATCAAATACTCTAGGGTTCAAGTATTCTGATAGCGCTTAAATCCTTCACCTTCTACATATCGAAAAGGTAACTCATCCAATATAATATACTCAACAATCGCTCTCTTATACCCCTCTTCGGACCATGCTCTTAACCCCATAGTAGTTGCTGTATCTTTGTCATCACCTCCATCACCATTTCTTTTTGTAAAATGGATAGTCTTCTACTTGTTTTGATTGCTTGGATTCAAAAGATAAGAATTCATGTGACTCCTCATCGATGATGTTCCATTCGTTCTTGTATCACAAGCGTAATCCACACCACAATGCTTGTAGTGGCCCTAGGTTTGTTGGTATTGATAGTCATTGGTTCCTTGATAAAATGTTTCCAAACTTCACTAACCTTCCTCTTTTTACCACCTTTTTTACCTTTTCCTTCTCAAATTTCAGTTTCAGTTTTAACAGTTTCATCTTGGGAATCATTTTCCTTGGTGGACTCTTCTTCATGTTGTTCCGACGAAGACATCTAAAAATTAGAAGAATAAAAAAGCAAAAAGAAAAGCAACAAATGATAGGTTATGTATGATTTTTGTTTAATAAATAATTGTTTGGTAAAAGCAACTGTAGCAGTTGGAGTTTTTGGCATCTAAAATCTAGGTTTATTAAGGCATTGGAGTTCAATATGACTTGGGTAGGACAATAAAAATAAGCGGTTCGGTGGTGGGACAACATGATGAATGATGAGGATTTGTTTGCACTTTGGCTCTGTTGGAACTTAGACATGGTTTTGCCGTGCAATCACAACTAAGTTACTTGGAACTTTTCTACTTGGCTCCTACATGACTTAAAAAATTTCTCTAATTTTTAGTCTCTTTGATCAAATTATACGTTCTACCGACAATGTTGACATTGTTGAGTTATTCAAGCATCTTCACCCAAAGGTACATAAATCCTTAGCAATTTATTAATTCATTTGTGCTTGTGAGAAACTATGAATCTTTTATTATTTCTTCCTTTTTAGTTTGTTCATTTTTTTTTTTTTGCTACAGATTTTGTTAGATTTGCCAGTGTTAGGACGTTCAAATCCAACTTCACGTTTTTCTTCTAGTGCTATTGGTTATGAAGCTACATGTTGGCTAGATCAAATATAGCTAATCAAATCAAAACCATACTTTTACTTGATACTTAATTAAATGTTTTCATATTTAATTAACAGAACTCGACGCAAAGTAAGTTTAAGAGACCAAGTACTAGCTTAGTAAGAGACATATTCCAAAGACAATGCCACTAATGGTGAGTGGATGGCTACAATTTTTTGTATAAGGAAATTTATTTTGTTACCTGACAGGCGATGCAAAGAGGTGCTTTTAATGATATGACAGCAATTTCTAGTCCTTAACCCAGCATTCAAAACTTAATAACAGCTTATTAGCTTCAAACAGAAATTTCTCTTAATATGAGGAATCTTACTGTATATATAAAACTAGAGAATTCACCATATAAAGGGTCTGTATCAACTTATGTAGGTAACTTGGGAGTCATTAATTTCACAATTTTTTGAGCAACAAATATATTCTTTAATTCATAAATGTTAGAAACAACAATCTAGGAATCACGAACTGAACGACCACTAACCAAGGAAACTGTAATACTGCAATAATATCATTATTATTGTTGTTCCTGAATTGTTATTATGAGGAAACTTATTATGATTATTCTTAATTAAGTGAAATCATTTTTCAGTCCGAATCAACTACTTTTACTGTTTCAAAAAGAGAGTTTCAAATATTGCCTTTGAACACAACACAATCTTTACCGATTAGGGACATTTAAAGGGGAAAGGGCAAAACTTTTCCCTGTTCTTGAAGAAAAACAAATAAACCAATGGTTTGCAATATCAATGAGCAAAAAAACCCCTGAAGAAAAAAAAACAGTGGTTTACCTGCGACTGGCGAGATGCACGCACACACTAGAGACTGGCGAAGAAGAAAAAAAGAAATGCGATCAACGACTGGCGACTAGTGATTAGAGACTGGGGGACTGGCGACTGGATACTGGTTACCAGCGACTGGCGAGGGTGAGTAAGACGCACACATGCACGTAGCAAAGGAGAGGCCGAGAGAGGAAAGGAAAGGTGAGTAAGATGAGAAACATAAGTCTGCTAGGGTTTCAAAAGAGGAGAGGCGACTAAAACTGCAAAACACAACATTTTAATCTATGGATATTACACAAATCTCCTTTTAAATTATGCGAAAATAATCGATTCGATTCGATTCGGTTCGGTTCGGTTTTAAACCGAACTGAATTTTTCAAACTGAAACCGAACCGTCCAGTATTGGACGGTTCAGTTAAACCAAACCAAACCGAACATTGTCGATTGTATGAAACCAAATTTTTCAATTTTTGGTCGAGCAGGTTTTCGGGTGGTTTCGGTCAGTTTTGGTTTTTCGGTTATTTTGTATAGTCCTACCCCGAGCTGACGATTGGAGGTAGTTGGCATTTCTTTGTTTCAAAGAAAATAGGTTGGAACCTAGTAGGTTCTAGCTTCGAAACCTACCAGGCTACGCTCTAGCACCTCATGTCGACGACTAGAGGCGGTTGGCATTTTTTTGTTTTGAAAAAAATATGTTAGAACCTGGTAGATTGTAGCTTCGGAACCTACTAGGACTCTATAACCTACCAAATTACGCTCTGGCACCCCACGTCGACGATCAAACACGGTAGGTACTTCTTTGTTTTAAAATATATTTTATATATATATGTTGGAACCTGTTAGGTTCTACTCCATAACCTATCAGGTTACATTCCGGCACCTTATGTCAGCAACTGGAGTAATCTCCTAGAGAGTGAGAATGGAAGATAATTTGAACTATTAATAAATCTCCTCTTTTTAATTAAAGAAGGAGAAACAAGTTGGATTTTTTATTTTTTATTTTTAACTAAAGAGTTAGTTTTGAAAAAAGCTTTTTAGAAAGACAATAGTGAAAAACGCGCTTTTTGCGGGGCATTAGTGTGTTTTGCACTTTTGTATGAAATATTCTGGCCCATTTCAATCAAGTCATGGATGGGCTATCAAATTTATTCCTAGGAAAATACCTAGGAATAAATACGACTTTAATAGGGCAAGGTAAGAATATTGCTACTAAAACAGGAGGGGCTAGAATTTAGCATTTCAGTTGATTGTTCAAAATTCCACATAATATCTTTTGTCGAAATTGTCCCGGCAGGTGTTGGGATCAATGGTGACCACTGACTAGGCATTGGAGAATAATATATGAACTACAACAATAGTTGGTAGTTACAATTCACCCCTTATATGCTAATTGTAAGACTTGTATATACCAAACATTTTTTATGCTTATATATTTTACAGTTTTATTTTAATTTATTAGTATGAAGATGTATTTTAATGGAACATAAAATATAATTTATTGAAATTGTCTCAGCTGAACAAAAATTAGATTGCCTTTCGTAATCTAAAGGTAATCTACCAGATTATATTGTCATTTTCAGCACAAAAACTAGGCCATCGCGGGTTGGCAATTTACTGACGGTGCTAAATTTGCCGCATAGATCACCGAATCTCAGGCTCTAGGTTTGATTGCATGAAATTTTCAGAATCAACACGTATAACCGATCATCTCGAGTGTTAGTCCCCAAAGCAATCAACAACCTTTATAATGATAATATTGTTGGAACTCTAGAAGGATTACTTGAAACACGTATTAAATACACGCTTCTTTTAAAGTTTTATTTGCTCGTCTCGGTTGAGATTGTTTATGAGAATATCACTAAAAATCGCTTCCAAAATATGACAAGCTATTTCGTGTATTTTAGCACTAAACAATAATAAAACAAACACAGAGAATTTTGGTACATAGAATTTTTAAACCCAGTATAGAATTTTTAAACCCAGTATTTTTGGGTAGAGAAGAAAGAATGTAAACAACAAATAAATGATTCCAATCACGTTTTTCTTATTTTAGAAAAGGACAACCTCTGAAAAGTTAATCACGTTTTTCTTATTTTACAAAAGAACTTTTGAAAAGTTATAACATTTCTGTTAAGCCAAATTTTGAATGTCACACTGTTTCTAAAAGAATAAATTCGAAATATTTTATATCTTTTTACAAATAACTATCACTGTTTCAAAAAGGGTATAACCATTTTGTTAAGCCAAATTTCGCAATTCATATTGTTTTGAAAGAGTTAAATTCGAAATACTTTAGATCTTTTTACAAATAACTATCACATTTTCAGAAAGGTTAATCTTTCTGTTAAGCCAAATTTTGAATTTCACATGATTTTTGAAAAGTTAAATTCAAAAGATTTTAACTTAATTACAAACATTACAAATTTCCAATATGAAAAATAAGAGAAAAGACTAGCCACCCATTTCAAGTTTTGCTTCACTGTGCCAGATCAACTGATCAAGTAACTCATCCAATCATTCAACCAAATGTATTTTAAACTACAAAGTTTATTAAAAAAAATTAAAATAGAACAAACACTCATCAGAAATTCCATAAATTTGGATGATGACAAGCCCGCAAAAGTATCAATGCACTCATGTTCTATATTATAAGACAAAAAAACTTGGTCATCACATTCTACCTTGTTTCAATAGTGAGTCGGGAGAACAATCAGAAAGAGTGTCAATGCTATTTTCTTCTTCCTCTGTTGAAACAAAAGGCCGTAATTTCAACCGTAATAAGAGTTGTTTAACTTATGATAAATGATAAGCAAGTAATGTTTTACAGATTTATACGTCCTTTGCATGGTATCTGCTGCCACATGGGATATCTTTGAGCGTTAATACCGTCAAGTCTACTGAATATACGAAGAAAATTCTATGTTAGCAGAGAGAAGAAGCTCTCAAATTTCTAACATGAACGAAAGTAATCAATGGTTAGAACATTAATTGCAGTTTAACATGAATGACTTGCATCTCAAATAACTGGGTCTAAGATTCATCAAAACTATATAAATTTAGCTTCAACTGACCTAGGTACTTGATGGACGTAAATTATAGACAAATTAATCGGTAATTAATATTGTTAGTCTCTTAATTGTTGGCATTGTGCCATTTTGATCCTGGTTTTTTTTTTTTTACTTGAAAATATTATTCCATGAACTTTATTTGTTGGCAGCTTTAGTGTCAAACATTAAAATTGATGACTAACTTTAGAAATTTAACAGACATCATGTTCACGTCTCAATAGCATAAAACATAATTTTTCAATAGCCCCATTAAATGTAAAACATTGTTGTTTTAAAGCTTTTTTAGCAACTTTAAGGGCCTATTTGGAATAACTTGTGCTTTTGCTTTTAAGTTGTAAAAGAAGAGAGGCATAAGGTAGAACTTTTTAATTTGTGTTTGGATAGTGTATGAAAAAATGGTTTTTAATCTCAAAAGAGCATTTAAACCGGTTTGATTAAATAATTAATTAAAACCTTTTATTTTTAGAAAAGGAATATAATTTAAGGATATAGATAAAATTTACAATTTGTTTTTTTTTTTTTTACCAATATAAGGTCAAAAGGTATATAAATATGTGGGTTGATTACATAATTGTACCTATTAGTTTTAACTATTTTTTAATTTGTTCCTTGGTTTTTAGAAACTACAAAGTTATCCTTGAAACTTTAAGAACTTATTTAAATTTCATCCTCTTGAGTAGAAAAAAATTAGGCAAAAAACATGACTATCTTTAAATAGTTATGATAAATATTTTATATATTAAAAATATAAAAAAAAAATCCTCAAACAAAACATTAAATTTAAAAAAATCTTAATTTTTATCATTTTTTAAATTTTAAAATATATTTTTTTTATTTTTTCAATAAGAAACATATATTTCGTAAACAAATTAAGTTTAGTCAATGATATTTTTATTTTATCTCTATGTTTTTTAAGTAAAAAAAATCCATAAGAGATAAAAATGAGACAAGTTTTTTAAATTCAAAAGATACCTTTGTAGCTTCTAAAAATAGAAGGATAAATTGAGAAATTATGTAAATTAGGATGTATAGTTATACAATTAACTCAAAAATATGCTTTTCATAAGCAATTTTTTATAAGCACCAAAGAAGTGACTTGTTGTAAAAATATTTATAAAAATCAAAAGCCTAAATAACTTGTTTATTCAAACAGGTCTAAAAATAGCTTTTAGATTGAATAAGCCAAAAACAATCCTTTTAGGTCATTCCGAACAATGACTAAACTGAACATGAAATGAGCCCCTCAATGGATTGATAGATCGTCACACCACGTTAGGTCATCTTGCCTAAAATACAAGCACAAGACAACCCACCCCATTATGCCGTGTCATCATGCTCAATGAAGGACTCGGGCCAATTGACATCCCTAACTTCATCTTTTTTATAATGTGTATATATATATATATATATGTATGTATGTATGTATCTAGCTACATATATCTCCAGAAATTTCTTCTATATAAGTTGCCAAGTGGTCCAGAATTAGAACATAATATTTCGGAGCCTTTAGTTTCCGGAATTTAGTTGTGTGTTTGGTGATGAGCCACGGATTACCAATGAGGTAAGGACATAGTCAGAGTTGCGTAATAGATGTGATAATGGCCGATATAAAGTCACTCCATTGGACATTTTACTTAAATATAAAAATTTAGTTCTCAACTCTGATTTCCCACTAATTTTGACCTATCTTCAATGCTTACAAGAGCTTCTTTTTTATTTTATTTTATTTTATTTTGCCAATATGCGTCAATGCCATTGATTACGTGTGCTCCACACGTGTACATGACATTGGTTTAGGAAATTTAGTACGAAAATACTCAAAATAATCAATGTCATTGGCCTTCTAGTCGCCCAATAAATGAATTGGATTTGGGTGCTTCTAATAGAAAGTGGTTCTACCACGCATTGTATTGCCTTTTTTTCCACAATGTTGGAGGGACTCTATGTGGCTGACTAGAGTCCTTCAAAAAGGGCACCTTAAATATGTTGGGTTTTTCCATCTGCCAGATTCATTGGTTGTGAGGGCCTCATGTTACAGCATGTCCTAGCACCTAGCTCCTAATATTGCAGTAGGTGTTTTCTTCCTTTTTTTCTTTTAGTTGGTATTGCTAAAGACCTCATTTTGATCTCAACTTTTATATTAGTTTTTTTAGTTGTCCTTTTCTGGTGGGTGCAACTTTTTATTATTAATTAAATATTGAATGCGGGGATGAGTCAGGAAAATTTGTGAAGGAAGATAGATCATATATTAACATTATTCAGAAGAATTAAATGAAGAAGACATGGAATTTTAAGAGCGATAGAACATGATTTTAAGAGGTTGGCTATAATTTTAGAAATGACAGAATATAATTTTTATAAAATTTTATATATAATATTGAAAGAAAAAAAGTTCAAGGGGACGGCTGCTCACTCTGATCCGTCTGTAACTTTGTCCTAATTGATGGGACAATCTTTTAAACACTTACTAAAATAAAAATGACAAGTCATATAAGTTGGTACAAAATTAATATTAGAGTTAGTGTTCCTAGCATTATAATTTATATATATATATATATATATGTATGTATGTATTTGAAGAATCTTGGTGACATAATATAACTGCAGACTATCCCAAAAATTACTGTACAATTTTCTATGAAACCTACATTAGCTTTCAGAGGACAAAGAACTATTGCTTCTAACGTACATAATTGATATTAAAAAATGTAAACCCAACGATGTTATGACCAGAATTATCTAATGATGTTGTGTAGCGCTCCATTTAGAATTTTTTGTTATTGAGTCGTACATGATGAAATCAGCTTTCAACAGTCAACATTAATTCGTTCGTCATTCACCGCTTGCTAAATTATCCACGTCGGAAAAAAAAATGATCATACCTTAGTTCTGATGCCAATTCAGAGTGCTTAACACGTCTGGCTTTGTAACGAACAAAAACCCCACATTACTAAGATATAATACAAAATATTGAAATTCGCTGGTAGATGTCAGCATACTATAAGCACTTCATGAATTTAAATATTTTCTTACTTGTCCTAATTCGTCGACTTTAATGTTGTCCAAACGCTACACGTATGGCACATCATATGATCAATTTTAAAATCCTATAACTACCATGTTAGTTGTTAGTTTGTTGAAGTACTTTATAATACGCGTACTTTTAAAACTCTAAAAGACAATGACATATACATACATATATATATATATATATATATAAAACTTTGAAATGGCCTCTCGTTTAATTATTTTCACATACATACTAATGACTCGTGCCGGTTAGTACTATGGTACACTTTTCGATGTGGCACAATATATAATATGTAGCAGAGGGTTCATTTGAAAAATTAAGTAGAATTTAAACACTGTAACATATGAGAGTTTTATACTGTAGTATATTATTATGGCGTGTGAAAGCTTTATACCGTAACAAATTAACTAAACTTGTTTTTCTAAGTTGCTTGCTAAACGAAACAATACACTTAATTACCAACCAAGACTCTCTGATATAACATCCAAAATTTTTTGCTAGCTTTCCCATTTCATGCCAATGGTAGCGTGGATAATCTGACGGCTCTTTTAAATCCCAACACTTTAGTGGGATCTGACTCTGTTCCCACTTTTTCATCAACTTTTAAGACGCTACTCGAATCATTCCCATGGCACCCCACAAAATCTAGGCTCATATCGCTCCTATTTTTACACCGTCCTTGCTTTGCATATATATTGTGTGTGTGTGTGTGTGTGTATAATATGTATATGTATATATCCCACCATATATATATAACAATATTTGCGTTTGTTTTTCTCTTGGCTTCTGACGCCACCCCCACCCAATGTCAGTTACTACTTGAGGAGTTATGGCCCTCTTGCTTTCGCACATTGTCTCTTGTTCTTAGGTTTGTTTTAATTTCCTCGAAAGACACCATACATTACTAGGCACAATACATTATCCAAAATATATAGGCTTCATTTATATAGCTAGCTGCTCTTCCTTAAGACTTCGTGGCTAGCATTGTAGCAATCTACTGCTTCTGGTACGTCAACTAACTTGTTCATTTTATGTTCTATCAAAAGCTTGTTCATTTTATGGAATTACATTTTATTTTATATATATATATAATAATAATAATAATAATACACACATATATATGACGTTATTGCGCACCGTTTACTTTGACCTCGATCACTATTATGTTTTTACTAGTATAGCAAGTTACGTTCTTACCCTCCTAATTTTTTAAGCTTTTATTTTATTAGCACATAAATGATAATTTCTTTGAACTGCAGGCTAGGCATGACACAGGATTTTAAAAAATATTCTGGCATAAAAAGGGATAATTTTGTCATTTCAAGAAAACATGAAATGGGAAAGCCACTCCACACACATGAGTCACACACACACACACACAACATGAGAGAGAGAGAAAGGGAAAGCCACATTTTTTTTCTAAGTAGTAAGGGCATTTGGCAACTCATAATTCCAATTGTAGGTAATATAAAGCTCTTACATATTATATTATAAAATAAAAAGTATATTATAATGTAAATTTCTTATGTGCTACAATACTTACCAAAAAAGGTGCTAAGAATGAGTACTTCAAGAGCCATCTATTGGTGCATAAGACTAGCTTTTTCATTATTATTATTATTGTTTTGATATGAATTACTACAAAAACTTAACTCTTAGTCATAACAGTTTTTAGCAAAACTTTTAGTTACAACATTTGTTGTGACTAATGCATTTAGTCACAAACTTTAGTTCAATTTTGTTGCGACTAAAACTTTTAGATACAAGATTTTTAATCATAGAAATATTTTGTAACTAAAAACCCCATGATTAAAAGTTTTAATCACAACAAAAATTAAACTAAAGTTTTTGACTAATTGCATATTAATCACAACAAAATATGTTATGACTAAAAATTTTATTAAAAATTGTAATTAAAAGTCCAATTTTTTGTAGTGAATCCAATTTCTAATAAATTGAAGATAGTAGGCCATCATGACTAGTGTGTGTGATTAGATTTATATGAGATATATTGTTGGTTTAACAAATTTCATTGGAAATTTGGAACTTATTGACTGATAAGGTATTTGAGAGAGTGGTTTAAATCGTTAACTTGGATTTGAGAATTATAGCACGTGAGAGTTTTACACTATAACTTTTTATTGTAACATGTGAGTGTTTTACACTGTTAGCAACTTAAACCCTTGGTTTATCCAAACACCCATTTAAACTACAATATGGTGGATCCGTTAGGTAAATCTTGGAGAGAGTACTATTAATATATTTAGTGCGAGCAATTGATGGTCACCTAAGTTAACATACTTTTCCAAAGTCAAATATCATGCCCTAATGACAAAATTTGGGTGGGTTGTCCGGTGGTATAAGCATGTATATCAGCCGACAAACCTCATGTACAATTTCTTAAATTGGTGCATGCACGAGATCTTACTTGATCTTGCATACATGAGACTCGTCATAATCGGTGCATGTATACATGAGTTTGACGCAAACATCTCAGTAATGTCCACCAACTTTCCTCATAATTGCCCCCTAAATTAGTATATACGCTCATCTATATGTATTATTTTTACGCATACTCATTAGGAAAGAAAAGATTATCATTTTTTTCCAACAATGCTATAAAGCACCGTAGTAGTGTTGAACAATACACATTTATTTATAAAATATGGGTTATTTTGTAGAACTCATAAAATAGACCCTACTTTCTATTAATTGTAGTTTTTAATATCGGCGTTGCTTTTTAAGTATTTTTAATTTCTTTCTAGTCAGAACCAAAATACCTTTATTTAAGCAAAAGGCTTTTTTCGTTTGTTTAAGGGAGAGATAATTAACGTACGACACCCAATTGGTAGGAAAACATAACATACGTTTTGATCCATATTCTCCGTTTTTCTAATTTATTAAAGTACTGCCAAAGACCAAAGATCAGGCTATCCAAATTAATTTTTTTTAGTCTCCATAGATGTATAAAAGTATCATCTTTATTCTAATCTTTTCTTTTTATATTTGCTTTACCTTATTATATTTTGTTATTGGTGTGCTTGGCATCTTATCCACGATTTCCATTTGGACAGCGATATATTCACAACTTCTTTTTTCTTTTCTTTTTTTTACCCACCATTCGGGGAAAAAAAATAGAAGAATTAAAAAAATACAAAATAAAGCTGATTTCATTCCACGCCAACTGCCTCAAAAAGTATGTCGTTAACTTTTTTAATCTTTTTTTTTATTGTCTTGTTGTCAACTTTAAACTTTATGATACAAAGATAAAGATAAAAGGACTACGATCTAATTTATAAGGTGTGCGTTGTAATGGTTAGAATCATTTATTAGAACTGTTTTTACTATAATATATAAAAGCTATATATTGTAGCAACATTTTTTATTTTACCGTAGCATGTGAGGGCTTTATACAGTTTATAACTGAGAAGTTTGTTTAGACTGTTCTTGCCCAACAGCCTTTTAGACACCAAAAATCCTCCCCAAACAAGCCATTCCTTTCAATCTTACTTGAGAAAAGCACACAAATTCACAGTACTCAAACTCTGCTTATATATAATAGGACCTTACACACACACATATATATATATATACAACACCACATTAATTGTAGCCAAATACAAAAGATACTAATTACTTTAAATTTCTGTTGGTAGGTTCTACCAAACGTCTAAGGTTAGAACCATGGTTCAAAGGGTACGTAAGATTTTGATATTCTTGTTCTTGGCCTTGTTATCGAAAGCAAGTGGCGGTGGTGGTATGCCAAACCCGTGGCACACGAGGGAGATCGTTCCACCGGCACGGACGCCACAGAATGAGGAGGACGCGGCGTACTGCCTGAGCTGGCGGCTGGGGGTTGAGGCCAACAACGTGCGGGCGTGGCGGACGGTGCCGGCACGGTGCCTCCGCTACGTCGAGACGTACATGATAGGCGGGCAGTACGAGAGGGACCTGGGCCTGATCGTGGATCAGATCACGACTTACGCAAGTGAGATTGTTGTCTCCGACGATGGTTTGGATGCTTGGGTTTTTGACGTTGACGATACTTGCATTTCCAATATTTACTACTATAGGGGAAAGAGATACGGGTCAGTGATTAGATCGACTTTAAACACTCAACCTTAATTTAATTAGCTTAATACAATCTAATGATGGTGTTATTCAACTAATAAAAAATAAAATGACGGTATTATCATTGTCCTTTTATTAATTAGCCCAACCTATAGCTAGCTCGACAAAATCCTTCCTTTTCAGTGTTGACATTATTCTTTTTTTTATTAGATTTATTTGTCATATGCACATGGTACTTGTGATCTATTGTTAAAAATGTGCAATGCTGTGCAGTCTCTGTCCTGTTTGTGTTCGTGCTCATGTTAACCTAAATTTTTTATGTTAGGTTTGAGTGATCAACTCATATATCTCCTGTTTAGTAGAGAAGTTATTTAAATCTATATTATCGTAACTAACACAAATATTATGAGTGTTATTTTACTTATTCAATCCACTTATATTTATACTTTAAATTTTTGTCACAAATACTATTTTTTAATTTTGCTTGAAGTAAATTTATTAAAATTATTCTATTAAATTTGTCTATTTTTATAAAAAAAAATAATAAATCGAGTTAATTTGAGTTAATTTTGTATCAATCTTGTCATCAAATATTTGGGTCAAATTTGAATCAAGTTTTGGTGTCAAACCTGAATTGTTTCCCATACTCTGCCATTTATTTCTAAGAAAAAAAGCTTGAACTAAATTTTCAAATAGAACTGTTATTTCAATTTCAAAACTTTTAAAAATGCAATTAAAAGTTCAGTATAATAGCAAACATCAACATTCACAATGTTTTATAAAGATAAAAGGGCTTTAATTTTGAACAATTCTATTTAACCCCATGAATTATGACTTAGCTACTAACAAAATAGTGGACCTGCTAGTCTAATAAGTATACTACATACTAGACTAGACTCATAGTGCGGGGTTATGACCCTATGAGGGTGAAAAGGATTTTTCTTAATTTTTTTAGTAAAATTATTTGTTAATGTGTAGGTGCGACCCATATGATCCATTAGGATTCAAGGCATGGGCGATGCTAGGAGGGTGTCCGGCAGTTCCTGGTATGCTGGGATTGTTCAACAAATTGGTGGATATGGGATTTAAAATATTTCTTGTCACTGGCAGAGATGAAGAAACTCTTGCCCAACCCACTTCTAATAACTTGCACAACCAGGGATTTCTGGATTATGAGCGGCTTATTATGAGGTAAATTTCACGCCTATACACTAATCATTTTCCCGAGCAGTTCTGCTTTACTATAATGAATCTAACGACTTCAATTCATCAAACTTTATACTGCTTTTTCCCCTCTTCCTTTTTACCAGCTTGGTAAATCAATAATGTTCTTCTCGAATAATTTATTTAGCCAATCAGTCTTTGAGCACTTACATTTCGGTAGTTTCTGAAATGCATATGCTAAAAAAATCTCATTTTAGTGCTCAAAGAACAATAGTCTCTAAGATTGCTAAAAAGTTCTCCATTAGTCATTTTAAACATTTAATTTCCCCCAAATTTAGGTTTGAAAATTCGAGTCACAGTACTGGTCCCCACGTCCTACAAAAATCTCGTTTAGTCCATTTCTGTTAAAAATTTAATGAAAAATGTTAGAAATTATTAGAAAACTTTTACTCTTGTTCAATTCAAAATTAGAGTACTAAAACAAGACCCTTTTTATTTTTTTTTTTTTTGGGACAATTAACCACATGTAGTTACTCCAGTGGATATATAAAGGCAACAATAATTTATTGGAGACATCTTATAAGACAAATCTAAAAGTAATGATGTTAGAGGGACCGGGCTTGAAAATCATGCTTCCCTTTTCAAAATGGCCAAAGATATTGGGATCAGCTTTTGTTGGTTAGAATCTTAAATTCGAAGTGTGTCATTAGTTATTGGGTTGACAAAGAGCAAAGATTCGCCTACGCCAGCCAAACTCATGATGTGTATAAACAATACAAATTACACTTGTCCGAGTCAACTTCCATGCAACAGAAAAGTCTTCTTTTTAAGTTGAGTGTCAAATTATTATTATCCTCCTTTTTTTTTCCTTCAAAGAGTGTCAAAATTATTTAGGTGAGTGACCGATATTCTTCGACTTTTTTCATGTTTTAATGTGCATCATGTTTTAAGAGTAAGAGGACTTTTTTTTGTAGAAATCTCTCTTGATAGTCTACGTTTTAAAATCATATAGATCTAATTAAAATCTTTTTTTTTTTTTTTTTGCAAATTTGATAGTTAAAACATAAATATTCATTTATAGATTTTTTTTATTCCCATCAGAAAAATTGTCTAAAAATAAACCCAATTGATGGATCACGTACATATTAGAAGATTAATAAGTACTATTTCGACGTTTAATTATTAAACATTTAAAATATAATTTAGACTTAAATTTACTAAAAATATAATATATTGAAATGCCAATTTTATAGAAGCAATAATCTTTTAGCTCACGTTCAATCGCCTCAATACATGCTTATCCTAACATTTCTCAAAATTTTTAGAAATGTTTTCACATACTTTTTGAGGCAAAAATTTTAAAAACACTCTTAACGCAATTCTAAAAAAATTTCTTATTTTTCAAAAGAAAAACATTTTCATTTGTTTTGAAAACAATACCAAATGACCCCAATATATTTTTGCTTGTGAATTCCCCAAAAAACGTACCTACAGCTATCGGATCATTAAATAATAATGATAATGATAATAATAAAAGAGAGATCTGAACTGTTGAAAAACATTGTTAGTTGCCATCAAATAAAAACAGAAAAATTATACATGAGATCATTTATAATAGATCGTTTGAAAGAACTGTAGTACTAAAAGCTTTACATTATAACAATTTTTTTCTTCTTATTGTGTTTATTAAAAGTTTTACACTGTTCATAATTAGAACTGATAAGTTAAAACTAAAATACCGAATACCCTGTCAGTCTCATTCAATGGCTAAAATTCAACAAAAGTGGGATGAACTGAAGCTTACTCAAATGACTTTGAATTTCTTAAGACAAGATTTTGATTTTGATTGTTGTTACGCCCCATATCAATCGTTCATATATATATATCCTTATAACCACCAATTGGTATCTAAGGTACTCATGTTAATGTCCATATTCCTCTCTCTCTCTCTCTCTCTATATATACACACACACACACACAAATATCTTTTGTAATATGTCCAGTTTTAATGCTTGGCTTTTCTAGAATGCTCTATCTAAAATCTAAATTTCGTAGATTGTGGATGGCTTTTTCGTCCTTCTGTAGAAACAGTTTTTCCACAGTTGTTCTTAATAATTACTACAATGAATTTGATAGAGCTACGAAGTTTGGTAAAACAGCTTGTGTAGAATAGGTAATGAGTGTACCACCTTGTGTGGTGGCTAATACAAGAGGTATTGTTATGTGGTCTCGATTTCAACTCGACCGAAATTTCAATAGTAATTACCGCTTGCCGACACCAAATTTCGCCTTCTTTGCCAGAATTTTTTTTTTTTTTGTAAAATATGAAAAAAAAAAAACATTAACAAAATATAATTTTTAACCGACGTACTTTTATCGGATTATTATTAAACTACGTAGTTTATTATACTCTATTTCATAATTACCATCTTCTCATATAATTTGACGATTCAAAAGATGATTACACATTGAGTATTTACCATGGAATTTGGAATATTCCAATAGGACTGCAGCTTACAAAGGGCAGAGTGCAGTGCTATACAAGTCTGAAATTCGGAAGCAATTGATGAAACAAGGTTACAGATTATGGGGCAACGTGGGAGACCAGTGGAGTGATCTCCAAGGAGAATCTGTGGGCAACCGCACTTTCAAGCTTCCCAATCCCATGTACTTTGTACCTTAAAAACCAGCTTCTTCTATTTTCTATAGATTTTTTTGGTGGGACGCTATCAGTATGTTTATGTTTTCAACCATTAAATCTAGTCAAATTACTTTTTTCTATAAATATAATGGTTGAAAGGCATATAGGTATTGGTAGGTTATGTTTTCTACTCCCATCAAAAAAATTGTCATTTTCTATTTGCAAATTGTGATACCGTGATTAAAAAAAAAAGAAAAGAAAAGAAAAAAAAACTTGTCTTTCCAAGTATATATCGGGATCTCGTTACTACGAGTCTAGTGTCACAAATAACTAGGGCTCTTTTCTTCTTTTAATCTTCTGCAATTTCTTTTGTAATATGGCAATGAAATTGAAGAATAAAGTGCAAATTCTCTCATAAAAAGTGTTTATTTATTTGATTGAAATACCTTTTGTCATTTGGAAGTACTTTACAAATATGTCAAGCAATACTGTAATATGTTCCTCTTCATCCACACTCAAGAGTGAACTTTAAATCCCAAAAAAATACTAGTGCAACTCAAAACTTTGAGTAGGCAGGTGAGTTTAAAGTCATGAATTTAAATTTAAATATTGTAGCATGTGAGAGTTTTACATTATAGTTTTGTTTGCTTTATATTGTAACATGTGAGAACTTTACATTGTTTACACTTCACACTTATGAGTTTAAACTCATTTGCGAAATGCACTCTCAAGCATAAGCAGCAATTATTTTGTTGATTAGTGATTAGCTTACATTTTAGTGACATTAATAATGAATGAAGCTAAATATTTTAAATTTTAAATCTGTTTGGCCTTGAAATCACAATTAGGCTTACATGATTCTAAAATATCAACATCTACTAAAAATTATGAAAAATGCATAAATGGGCATACGTAAGTTGGATTTCTCTCGGTTGCATTTGATGTTAGAAAAGGATTAGTTATAAGAAAATAAAGCAATATTTAGCCCAAAAAAAAAGAAAGAAAATAAAGCAAAAAGATAAAAGCTATGCTTATAAATGAGTTAATTATCATAAAACTCCACGTGTTTGTCAAAATAACAAAGGCATTCTCTTGACTAAAACTAATTATGTCAACATCTTTAGCATTTCAATATATATATATATAATATATATATATATAATCTCTCTATTAGTTTGCCCTTGTTAGCTGACTGAAGTTTGATCATTAAATTTTTTTATAATATAAAAATACCTCTTCATGCATAAAAACACATATTTATCTATATATTGTTTAGAATAATATTTTGAACCTTATTTTGCATAAAAATGAGTTTAATTGATTTTTTACACACTTTTAACTATAATTTTCATTCTTATATAAAGAATTTCTTTGTTTTTTAATTTATCAAAAAATTAAAATATGATTTTTTTTTCTTAAATTTTGTGTTTTTGAGTATTTTGAGATTAAGTAGATCTTACTACATTAGTTATTACTGTTGGGGCTCTTGATGATCTGTTGGTCTAAGTGGTCTGCTTGTCAGTAGCTGTTGTAGTGCTTCGGGTTATAGAGACTGGTGCGCTCACAAGAGATGGTCTCAACGTTAGAGAGGTCAGAATGAGTGTCTCAACAAGCAGTGGCTGGGCCCGCAACTAGATATGCCTAAACCTGAGTGACCCTAAAGATAGCACTGTCCAAAGGCGACACTTGTTGTGATTCTGGCTCCGTGTCAATAAAGACACCTACCAAAGGAGATCTCTAGCTGAGTCGATAGTGTGGGAGAGGAATATAAAAAGGTCGTGGAGGATTTTCCTTAGTTGTTAGTGTTGAAATGTGTGCATTGAGTTTAGAAGTATAGATGAGTAAGTTGGTGGTGTTTAACGGTGCTTTGGGTGGAGTAGCTTCTAAAGAGAGAGTGAACTTTGGGTCCTTTCAAGTGGGGTAGTATTTAGAAAGAGAAAATGGGTTGCAAGCTCATTTTGGTAGGGTAGTCCTTAGAGAGAGAAAACGTGTGGCCTGTCTCTAATGGTGGAAATAACAACCTAGGGTTTGAGCACTTGCTTTGGCTATAAAGGGGCATGTTTTTCGTGGCCTTTTAAAGTGTTATGGTCTCCTAAGGAAAGAGGGTTTAGAAATTAAGTTTTTGGCAAGTTTGGCTGGAATCCATGGTCGTTAACATTCTCCAGCAAGTAGATCCAGCAAGATCCCTTCTCGGCCACGGTTTCTCCTTAGAAGCCAAATAAAAAGATTCCGAAAGTATGTTGACGATTGATTAATGTTGTTACATTGGCCTTGTAGGGGCGTGCATTTATAGGCAAGAAGGGGAGGCCTACTTGGAACTAAGAATTTCCTAGTTTAAAGCTCTTGGTTGGAGAGGTGGATGAGCTTGGTTCCATGGTGGGAACCCAAAATAACAACCTCTAAGGCAGGGAAAACTCCCTCGAAAGGTTTTAAATTTGGTCAACCATGGAGATTTGTTATGGCAGCCTCATTTGATTTCCAGCCACCCTAAGATCTCACTTTAGGTGGTTTGCGAGTAGAGTAACCAAAATGTAGAACATTACCTTGTCTTTTTCGTATAAATCTCAAATCTAGGGGAGTTGAGCGTCGTTGATCTCGCTAAGGAAGATGACGGAGGGGTTTCGGCTTTCTGTGATGAGTGAACTAATTGGCCTAGGCTTGTTGAGCAATCCAGGTGGGTTGACTAGGCTAGGTGAGTTAATTGGGCCAGGTGGGAATTTCCTTATGGCTTAGGCTAAGGTACTTCAATTGGATTTTTGTTCTATTTATTATCTTGTTTCCTTCGCATTATTTTTTATAAATATATTTTTCTCCTTTTAATTTAAAAAAAATTACAATTTAACTTAAAATTTAAAAAAACTACAAAAAGGTCCTATCTTAATAATATAACATCAAACGTAAGATTATATTAGTCAAAATTTTATCATATTCATTTCAATAAAATCCAATCGAATTCTTTAAAACTATCTTATCTAATGTTATCTTATCCAATACACTAAACGGGACCTAATAACTTAAAAATTAAAAACAAAAATAAAAACAATCATGAAAGAAGTAAAATGTTATCTTATGAAAGCACTTAAATTTTTCACATAGCCTGACTATTGGATTGATTTTCAAAAAAAATTATTATTTTTATTTTCAAAGACAAAACCACAAAAATTTTAAAGTTAAGGGACTAATCAATTGAAAAATCAAGAACTAAAATTGTTACTTCTTAAAAAGTTTCAGATCATGAAAAAATATCTCCTTTTTTTTTTTTTTTTTTTTTTGCCTTTATTTGAACTCTGTGGTCATACGTATTTGAGGCTTCTTGTATTAGTTTTTCTTGAGGTTTTATTTTTATTTTATTTTTTATTTGAGAAAAGGTATACTCGACCTGCCATATAAATACCATACATATACAGTATATATGAGTTGTCACATAATATCGGCAGCGTACAATGCCAATGCAATCTCATGGTATCTTGAATCACAATCTTCACGCTCACGGTATGTGGGTATTATTAGAACAATCAGAATATTCCACACAGCCCAAGAACCCCAAAAGAAAAAGGCAAAGGAGGAGTCCCATCAGCTATTAGTATTCTACTTTTTTTAGGATATTCTATTTAAATAAGGGATATCTAATAACTATTAGATCCTTCTGTAAAATTTAATTTCAACAATTTAAATTAAATAATTAATGCAACATAGCTCGGGTTGATCATGTGTGCCACAAAATATACTGTAACGACTTAACTATTAGAGCGTCATTAAAAGCTCTTTTGTTAAACTTAATCTCACTTTCTTATTAATAAATGCATAATATTTTTTTAAAGAAACATTATATATATAAATATATTTCCAAAACATTTGTTCACAAATAGTTACTATTGCGTATTTAAATACCTTACAAAAACGGGTCTAGCTTACTACCTCACTGTAACATGCTATGTATAATAAATAGTTTTCGAAATGGAAACTAAACTGCAGCAGTATTTATAATCTAACCATCACATTTATCCCCTTGCCACACTTAGCTCATAAAAATATTCCTACCACCTCTTGGCAGGATTCCCTATAATAATAAGGAACTAAATAAGCTTTTACCCAACAAGTCCGAACACTTTTCACATAACATTGTTAAACAAATACTAGCAATAACAGTTATGCTTAATTAGGAACGTCTTATTATTATACTTAACTTGTTTTGAATTGTAGGCCCAAGTGTTAGTACCGGGTGTGTGCGATCATTGAACACCAAGATCATAAGTTAAAATTGATATGGTACTCCCTTTGGGTCAGGAGACTTATAATCCTCTTCTATGTGGAAGTTAGTATGAGACTTATTTATTTGATCTATTTTATCTTGACTATCTTATTTTAAGGGTTTAGATTATTAGTCTTGAATACTTAGTGAAAATATATTGATTGTCATGACTTGATGTGACGACCCGTCTTTTCGAGCAGTCACTTAACTTTCTTAAACATCATTACATAAACATTAATCTTACTTATTTAGTAAGAAATTACTATAATTTTTTTTTCCTTTAACATACTTTAAAATATACTTACAAGCTATTGCAACTTCTGTAGCAAATTAAGTTGAGATCTCGCTCAACATTTACCTTTAAAACCATTTCAAATCGTCTCTTAAAACTTAATAAGAAACATTTACTAAAACATAGCTTAAAACTTAACTTTATAATTATATAAAGCATTTCGTGAAATATATCTTAAAACTTTGAAAACATTTCTTAAAACTTTGATCTTCTTAAAACTTTGAAAACTCTAAATCAAATAGTGGGAAAACATTTTATTTGTACAGCGAAAACTTACTGTGGTGATATCCATAGCCAAATCTTTGCAACTGTCTTCCGTAGTAACGAGCTCTTCACACATGTCCTATAGGTCACCCTTAGGACTACCTAAAGCATGAAGGAATTTTTATGAGCTTATACTCAGTAAGTTCAAACATAATCTCACAAATCATTTAACAATGCTTTAAAAACTTTCCTCATAAAAACCTTTCTCTTAAAAATTTTTTCATAAAACATTGCTGAAACATTTTGCGTAAAACATTTCTTAAACATTTTTCTTAAAACGTCGTTCATAGACCTTTTCTTGAAAACATGAAAATGTTTTTCATAAACATTTAATGTAAAACATTTCTCAAAATATTTTCCATAAAATATAAATATTCCATAACAAAAAAAAAAAAGCAAAATCAAAATGCATGTTTCTATTTATGCTCAATTATGAACTTTCATTTATGAGCGTTTCATGAACATTCTTTCCTTATTTTAACTTTCTATCTTTGTTCCTTAACTTTTCTTTATCTTACTTTAGTGTTCGTACCAACATCATTAATCATGAGATCATAAACATGATGCTTCCATTGTGGAAGACTTAAGACCATTGAACACCGAGTTCGTATACCTCACATCAAGGAGGTCAAACTTTAACTTTACTTTCAGTACCTCACAACAAGGAGGCTGGTACGACGTTTTCTTTTATTCTCTTTACTCTTACATTCTTTTTAACTTTAGTAAGCATATCAAATGCAATCACATGATATGCAAAACACATTTGTAAATCATAATTGTTCCCTTTAAAATTTATTGCATAGCAAATGCAATCAATAAATTATAACTTAAACTGTAAAACTTTGTGCATTAACAAAATGCTATCATACTTTAAAAACAATAATTGCAAATACATTGCAAACCTTTACTTGATCTTTTAAACTTTATGCACATCAAATGCAATCAAACTTTAACATAATAGTTGTAAATACATTACAAATCTTGATTTAAACTTTATAACTTTTTGCATAACAAATGCAAACATGCTTTTAAAAACAACTTGTTTAACAATTGCAAACATATTTGCAAACATATATATATAAACATTTGAAAGCTATTTACTTCATGTTGTAGGTGAGGTTTGAAACTTACCTAGACTAGGCTCTAGCATTCTCTATTCTGTTCCTTTTTCTTCCATTAGTCAGCTTTTGTGTCCTAATCACACAACACCCGACTAATTAGTTAACTTTTTTTTATCAATCTACTCGATTGATAATAAAACTTAAACATTAAACATTTATTTTTTTTCATAACTTGGTATACTGTCGATTTACCCTTTCCTATCCTTAATTTTGTAACCCACTGGGTTATCTTTCCCTTTGCTTAAGTATATAACCACCGAGTTACCATTCTTTCTACTTAGCTCGGCAACTCATCACGTTACCTCCTTCTTTACTTGACTTTGTAACCTACTGAGTTACTTTTGTTCTTAAGCGTCCCTTAGTTAAACTTCCTATCTCATTGGCGGTTTCGTTACCTAACATATTAGGAACATTTTCTGTCTAAGAATGTTTTGCTAGTTCAGACAACTTCGTTTTAGCCGTTTCTTTAAAAATGGCAATTTTACCCTTAACGGGTTTTTTGTCAACTTCGTAACTCTATAAATGTCACAACTTGCCTTTTTACGGGATGTGGTTTAACGTTTTTCTTACTTACGTATCTATAAAAACTTGAAAATATTTTTTTAAATAAATATATTACACATACATACTGAAATTTCTTTTATGATTATATGTATAATTACACAAACAACTTTCTTTTTAAAACAACACCTACTTAGAATGTCCAAAAGAGATTCTGTCTCACATAATCATACTATATCATTTATACATCAAGATTAACTTAAAATACATAGCAACAGAAACATATCTATGGTGGTATCCACACTCTGGTCTGCACACTGCTCATAGCCCCCGCCAGCTCATCAGTATGTTCATTCTGACCTTCTAGAAGAAATTCCTATAGCATGAAATAACTAAGTAAGCTTATGCTCAACAAGTCCCAACATAGCCCACATGAATCTTATACTAATATGCATGAACCATTTATGCTTTCTTATGAACATTTCTTATTCTTGTTATATATTTTCTTTCATCAGGGCCCAAGTGCTTGTACCATATGTGCACATAGGTCTTCATAACACCGAGACCATAATATAGCTTTAACTTTAAACTCCCCTTTACTTTGGGTGCTAGTACGATACTTTCCTTAGTTCTAGTGTTTCATTTACTAGTCTAGTTATTTTGGTTGTTGTACCATGCATGACAATATAAGTACATACTGTTTATTTCATGAAAAATGATGTTTTTTGCCCTCGATGGGCCGCTTTAAATTCCTAGGCTCGTTTTGACTAATTTCACATGAAATGTCACTTATTAGCATGAAAACAAGTGTTCAGGGCATCGGGTTACTACTTTGCAATAAAAGCCCAAGTTAAACAAAGCTTTACAATTTTAACCCTCATTTGAAAATTTTGATGATTTTGCCCCCGGGATCAAAAATAATCTTTTTAAACCATTAGTTTCTATTTTTCAAGAAGATCAAATTCTCTCAAAGTACCATATCCTAAATATTTTTGTAAAATGATGTTTTTGCCCCAAAAATTTTTTTTTCCAACTTTAACAAATTTCCACTGAAACGATTTTCGATGAACCGCCCTCATTTTTTAATAGTTTCATCAAGATTTATAACTTTTGTGTTTTAACTTTTTTAAAATTTCCACTGAAAAGGGGTTTTTTTGGCATTTTTTTAATTCTACCGAGAACAAGAATTTTTTTACAATTTAGTCCCTAGGTTATTTTTGTAAAAATCAGTTTTAAAACAGCATTTCCACCACTATGACTGCAGGTTTTATACTTCCTCAAACCATTTTCATGCCCAATTACAATTCTAACCCTAAACACTCAAACTTTACAAAAACTATCCTATTTTTCACCAAATAGCAATTTTACCCATCCATATCTCAAATTCACCTCAAAACATGCCGTAAGATCATTTTAAGCATGCCATAAACCTTTCCAACTTATTGCATACCATGCTTGAAGGAAATCAAAACAAAATCAACATGAACATTGAAATTTGGGGAATTGAACTTTACCAAAGGAAAAAGTGGTGATCTTGCACCTTGAACACTTGATTTTCCTTGCCAATTCTCCTAGACATATTTCATGGGAGGAAAACCTTCATTAACTCCCTTGAATCCCCAAAGAAACTCTTAAAAAAAAAAACTTAGAAAAAGTTTGAATCTTACCTTAAAATTTAGAAAAACCTTGAGTTAAAAGCTTGGTCTTTCTTGAATCTTGCTTGAAGATGGTTATATGAAGGAATTGGTTTTGAACAAAATTGAGAGGAAGGGTAATAGGAGGCAGCCGAATAAGGGTGGAAGGCAAATAAAAAAAAATTAACTTGTTTAAGCTTTTATTAAGGCTTATCTCATTTGAAGATAAAGTGGTGAGTCACCATTTAATGATAGTTAGGGAAAGTTAGCCTTTATGATTGGGCCACATTTGTGAATGTGGTGGCCCAATCAAAATTCCCAAAGCGTCCCCCTTGGTGGGACCCCCAAAATTTTACACAGTGTAATTTTTTTCACACAGTATTTTTCTTATACTGTTGAGGTAAAACTATTGGAAAACATATTCTTATATTGTATAAAATATCCTATATATTCTTTAGTCTATTTTTGGAATTAAAACACAGTATTTCCTACATCTGTGTTTTTATCTTAGCAGTGTACTTACAATGCGTTGCACCCCTTTTATACTGTTTCAAGGTTTTGGCACACTTTTTTACTTTATTTTAATCTTAATCATCCATTAATTCATACCACAATATTATAATTAATTGTGATATAAAATTCGGTTCATAGATATTATTTACAAATTTTTGAGCTTTTAAGCTCACAAAACCTGTATTTAGTAATCCAACATCGTATTAAGTTTATCGTAAAATTTTCTACTAATATTGTTTATTATACATTATTGTAATTTTTACAAAAATACGATTTCTAAAGGTAAATTCATTAATTAAATCCAATTAAATATTGGATTTTATTAACACATTTCCCTTGGCCATTACAATAAAACTCATTGCTTAACTTTAACGTTTCATTGCTTATATATTATAGAAAATTCCCACTAAGAAGCTTTTTTCCAATTTCGAGTGTTTTGGGTTCGTTTTAGCATTTTTCATAAAATGACCATTTTACCCTTAATCTCTTTTTCTTTCATTCTTTCATTGCCTAAACTTTAAATTCTTTAAAACTTAGCATCTATAATTACTTACTGCTTACAGCAGTGTAGGAAGTTAACATTCATTAGTGAAAACTCAATTTTCACACAATTTTACGGTTTTGGCCCAAAACATAAAAATATTTAAATTTTTTCCCTAAAACCAAAAACTACCAAGTTATAGCAAAACGTTCAGTTTTTTACAAAGAATAAAACTTACAAAAGCTCCTTGATTGAATTATAAACATTTCATAGCATTTTCATTTCTTGAAATTTTGTGCCCAAAATTTCATAAAATTCATAGCTTCTAAGCCGGACAAAATTTTGGAAAACTGTTGATGTTGTCTTAATAATTTTGATGAGTTCTACAACTTTCATGTTTTAACTTTCTTGAAATTCCATCGTTTAGAGAGACTTTTGGTTAATTTTCAAATCTACCGGGAATACACTTTTCTTTACAATTTAGTCCTTTTTGGAATTTTACCAAAACCCTTACTTTCTTCTTTCCATCATCATCACTATCAACATATAACATAAAATAATCATGCCATAATATCCATATTATATGCCATGGCTTAAACATTTCATCAAACATTTTGTATACATAAAAAAACCTAAACTTTTCAAGTATAAGGTTTAGAATTTACCTAAACTTTGTCAATCTTTTTTATCATCCACTTGTGCAATTAAACTTTCTTAGATTCCTTTGCCATAAACCATGACAAAATTCTATCAAAAACCTGTCCATAATTTTGAATAAAAATCACTAAAACCCTTAGAAAAAATTTAGAAATTTACCTCCAAAGTGGCAAAACTTTACACTAAAACATTAGGGCTTGCCTTAAACTTGATTTGGAGGCTTGAATTTCACCAAAACTTGAGGGAGAAAGTGATCATGGAGGGGACAGTTTTTCTTGGGTGAATATGAAGCATTTTCTTCTTTTTTTTTTTTCCTTTCTTTCTTTCTTTCTTTCCTTCCTTTCTTTTTTCCTTTTCACGTTCTTCTCTTCATCTTTTTTTCCACCATGGAGACCAAATGGTCTCTTATATCATGGATTAATTCAACTTTTCTTTTTTCATTTTCTCTCTTTTTTTTTTAAAGGTGGTGAGTCACCATTTGACTCATGGTAATCAAGTGGGTTCCCTTGGGTGGCTTTAGGTGATTAGGCCACATTCCATGGTGTGGTGGCCCAATCAAAATCCATTGAGTGTCCACCAAACTTTTTACGCAGTCTAAGTTTATACTGACAGTATTTTTTCTATACTATTGGATTCTTTTTCATATAATTCATGAGGTCCCATAACCTCCAATACTTATCCACATCCATCACATAATGTAATTCTAATATTATCTAACTTTGTACAATCCAAATTTATACTGACAGTATTTTTCTTTTATTATCGATACACTCTCTATACTGTTACAGCATTCCTTATTCATTCATATTCTTCAAGCAATATTATTTTTATACTGCTTTAACTTAATCAGTCTAATTTCTGTACTACATAATCTCAAACAGTCTAATTCCTACACTGCGTTACTTTTACAGTGTAATTTTCATACTATGTAACTTTATCAATGTACTTTCTTACACTGCATTATTCTAATACTATATAATTTTTCATGTTATTATACAACATTTTTCTCCTTAAACTGTATTTTTATCTTACATAATCCTTAAATTACTGCATTTTTAATATTCTCCAAATGCTTGAGTGTTACACGTGATATCTAAGAAATATGCATAATAAATGCAATAGCAAACCAACTTGAATAAAGCTTCTTAAATAATCATTTTTCTCATGTCATAGGTGGGGTTTGAAACTTAATTGAACTTCGTCAAACATTTTCAATTAAATCTTTTCCTTTGTTAGTCGACCTTGTGTCTTGTTTAGGCAACACCCAACTAATGGTTTGAGTCTATATTATTGACTAGTGAGTATTTTACTCATTAATCAAGTATTTCTTAAGCTTAAGTATTTGTGAAAATCCTCGAGCATGAGCATTATTTTGATAGTTTTTGTGGTATTTTGTACGAAAATGACCATATTAGGCTCAGTAGGATTTTTCGACATCATTAGAGCTTAAAAGGAGCATTTCTAGGTGGAAGTTAGCATCAGCTGCATGCCTTTGGCATGTGCAATGCGCTGGCCGTGTGCATCAAGAGGCCAACAAGGGCCTCACACGGCGGCATAGGCTTGCAAGTGTAGGCGTTGTGCACTGTAGGGCAGCCCAGGCTGGAACGCCTATGCGCCACCAACGCAAGCCTGCTATAGGCTGTCCCCCCTACATGCAGGGCTTTTACGCCACCCATGCTCCTTCATGCAAGGCTGCTACAGGGTCACGTGCCCTACTACGTAGACAATGTGCCCTCAAGGTGCTGATCTGTGCTAAAGGGCTGATCTAACCCCATTTTCTAATCCAAAGGTCCAAATTGAACCTAAAATGAAGCCTTAACACCTAAAATCCTAAAACTCAAAAAAAAAAGGGAGTTGGATAGGGAGGAAGCACAAGTATCAAGAAGGATTTTAGAGACTCAATTATCTAGAAAGAGAAAGACTTAGAAGTGGATTTCTTAGGGAATTTCTTGAAGATTCTTAAAGAATTCAAGCTTTGAAAAGAATCTCCGCATTAGTGTCCTCTTAATTCCTTCTTTTAATTTGGATTTTCATTTGAAATATGTAATTGTGGATTTGCCATGAATATATTTATGTTCATGAATTTCTTGACCTTTTTAGTTATGAATTTGTCTACGCTTGGTTAGATGTTCACTATAAGGCTTGATGCAGCTCTATTTAGACTATGTTTGAAATATTTTGTTAATTATTGTTATAGTTTCATGTCAATTCGTTTATGTTTCTCTATGCTTAATGCTTCTAATTTGTTGGGAAATGAATTAATTGATTCGATTTTGAATTCAATGCTCAGAAGGGATTGACTCATTTATCAGTCTTGAGAAACGTGGTCTTGGTTGCTGATGAGTTCCAAGAGGGCCGAGAACACCTAGATAATCACTTTAAGAGTTTGCTTAATGAATGTGTAGGTAGATAAGTTAGATAGAGATATAAACTAGCATATTTACACGTATTATCTCATTTGATGCTCGAGAGAGGTAATGAGGTTAATTTTTAGTCTTTGATTAATGAAATAATTGAAGCTAGTTAATGATTACTAAATAGGAAGAACATAGGAGACATAGAGTGAAGTCAAGACCTTAGAGAACCCTTCATATAGATTGTCCATTTCATAAACTCACCTCTTTTGTTTATTGTTTTGTTAATCACATAATTGATCTTGTTTGTTTAATTTTCTTTTATTTTTTGCAATTAATCCAAATTTGAATTTTTCTAGATAAAATTAAGTGCAAAAATCCATAGTACTTAGGGTAAATTCCTAAAAATTCAATCCTTGTAGGACGATTCTTGACTTTTGGTTACTTTATTACTTATATGATCCATGCACTTGCGCTTTGAGCACATTAATTATCCATCTATTTCTATGCCACTTGACTTAAATACACTAAGGCCAAATTTTATATTTTATTCACGGCTTTTAACTTTATATATCGGGATTCACATTTGCTTAAAAACTTTGAGCTTAATCGGTCCTTTTTAATCCCTTTTATAAAAATAACAATTATACCTTTAACAGGTCTCAGAAAATTTGAACTCTTTGAAATTAAAACTTGTTATTACTTGCCACTCAACACAGTGCAAAAAATCTGTTTGTTCAATAAAAATCCAATTTCACCTGATTTTTATGGTTTTGGCCAAAACACAAACATTTTATCATTATTGCGCCTGACACCAAAAGAAGACTATTTGGTATCGTAACATTCATTTTCTTACAAGGATTAAAACTCTCAAAATGCACATGGACACATTTAAACATTTTCAAAACATTTTCTTATTTTTATTGTTTAAAAAATTTCGCAATTATATCTTATAAAATTCATAACTATAAGCCAGTGTGGAATTGTTGGAAATATTATTTTACTAAAGTTGATAATTTTGATGAGATCTACAACTTTCAAGTTTTTTTTTTTTAAATCTACCGTTTTGGGGGTGTTTTGGCCTAATTTGTAAACAAGAAGATTGCAAAACAGTATTTTTTGGCTTGATCCAGTTACAATTTGAGGAAATTTTCTTCATGAAAACTATTTATCTTTATATTTTCAATAAATCTCATGTTAAGCTTGAAAATTAGTTCGGTCTCTAATTACCTCAAAAACTTAGATCTTGTAAAATGTTCTAAAATATGTTGCAACATTTCAAACTTGCAAAGTTTGTTTCTAATGCATAAAATCACCAACTAATCCTAATAATCACTTCCATAATCATACAACATATAAAAAATCATGCATCTACATTTAAATAATTTTATTATTCAAATATAATTAATTAATTAATTAATTTAAAACATATTTAATTAATCTTATTAATTAAATTTAATTAATTAATCAACTATTGCTCAATCAAATGTGACAATATTTGTCACATCGCATTGTGTGTCCCAAAAAATTTTTTGTGTTACATTAATATATCTAGTAAGAAATAATTGATTTAGAATTCAATAATTCCAAATTAAAAATATAATTCATTCTATGCTTTAATCCAATACAATGTTATAAAAATGACATTGCGGACCTATGTACCTATAATTCAAACTCTAATAAATTTGACAATTAATTAAACTCTTTAATTAATATACCAAATTTATTAGTTTTAAGATTATTCCACTAAAAACTTGAAACTACACAAAAAATAGCAAGTAAACCATTGATATAAATCATTACATATAAGTCAATCTTCTATAAATAGTTCATAATATGAGTTAGGTTCAATTTCCATTCATTTCTCTTATTATATATTTATCCTTGAATTCTAATGATTCTCTAATGAATAGTTAATTCATAATCTTATCATAAACAAGCGCTTTACTATTTAAGTTTTGAATCGTCACTCAGGAGAACTATCGCTCTAACTTCTAATAGGAAGGAATGAATTCCATATCTATATAATATTATTCCCAGCCATTTATTTTATTATGTTTCTAAGATACAAAGTTGTGATCTGTCTTTAGATAAATTTCACTAAGTGAAAATCATAATGTCATAAACATGAGTCTAATAAATACTCAAGATTGAGACTGTCATGTCATAATGATAAATTTGAATATTCTATTTGTAACAGAAGATTATTATAGATTCATAATTTATTTGATCCAATCATATATAATCTCATTATATAAAGTACATCTAATCCTATGTCTCACTCAATAGTCTTGATAAGACTATTTCATTTTCAATGAGATGGGACTGCATTTGTAATATTTAATTAAAGATCCTAAACTTTAATTAATTATTATATTTTATTTAGATTATTATTTATAAATTTTATCATTAAGCATATAATAGTTATGTGCTAAATTTATGGTTACATTAATAATCATAAAATTTTCTTGATATTTATGAAAAGTATTCATAATCCACCTAAGTAACCAAAATAATTGAATATCTATTAAATTAATTTGTATAATGTATATGCTTTTAGCGTATCACGTCCAACACCTGGTACATTGAATTTGTGAGAATCAAATATATTACTAAAATTACATATTGGGATATCACATAGTCCATTTTGCTACCTTGCACCAATGTATGTGCGTCTATGGTTAGCTCCAAATAGAAAATACTATCTCATTGTCTTATTTCACTTTTGGCTTTAGACAATATATTGTCCCTTTTTTAGATAAATCCCACCAGTTATGAGTTTCTCATTTTTTGAGGATATTTCACTTAAATTATAAATATTCAATAACTATTAGATCCTCTTTCTATACACACCCAAATATTTACACAAAGGTCCAACACAACAATACAACACTCAGTCGTTTTACTTTAATACATGAGAATTCTACTCTACTTTAACAACAAAACACATATGTGTAGTAGTGAATGGATATATAATAACACATACAAACAGTGAGACTTTTTACATACACATGAAAATATTGTCAACAAGACCTGATATTTATCACTCCCAGTGATAATCACCACAAAACGCAAGTATTCTCAAACTTTAATTGTGATGATTATCGCCGGTGGTATAATAAATCACCCTTTCCCTCCCTACAGAAATACACTACAAATTGTTCTGCTTCTCTATCTCTTGCTTGAATAAAGACTAAAAAAGCAGCACTTTTCGAAATATAACATCCTAAGAAACACAGTGCCTCCTACTTCTACCATTCTTCCCTTCTGATCCCCTGGACTTCCTACCAGGTTTCTGTGATCTTTTCCCTCCATTTGGACCACTGAATATCCCAATCCTTCCAATCCCCTTCGATATCGAAGTCAAGAATGTCTTCCCATGTCCTGTTTTGTCAATCATTCCTTGTTTCATGCACAGCTGCTCCTTCTCCAACTGACTCAGCCTTACTCTCATCCTAGAGATCTCCAGCTTCAGCTCTCTGTTTTCTCTCCTCAGAGACGCGTAATTGTCTCTTGGAGACATGGCTGCGCTCGGCACTCCACTGCTCATCCGCTGCGACAGTAGCCCTGCGTCGCCCGAGCTCCCCGACAGCGCGTTCTTTAGCCTGAGCTGCTCAAAGTAGAGAACTTTTACCGACATTTGCACCGGGAGCCGATCATTTTGTGCTGCGTGGTTGCAGGCTTCTTGAGAGAGCTTCCCACAGTCTATGAACTTGCATAGACTTTTGCATTCTAGATCTGTTAGCATTGGATGAGCCTGCAACAATTATTACGGATTAAACAACCTAATTTTTAACTAACCATAACAATAGCTAATAAAGAAAGGCAATTAAGCACACAAAAAAATTTGTAGTCGTTAACTCTCACATTGAGAGTTATGTCCTCTTTCAATCGCTGCAGTTTTTCATCATCGCTGTAGTTTTTCACTATGATAAAGAAGATTACAAGTGAAGATTACAGTTGATTGTGCGGAACCATAACAAATAAGTAGTGTAATTTACCTTCAAGTATATATCAACTGCTCTATAAAGCCCATCATCGATGACACGAGCATAATCAGGAAGTATTTCAATGATAGCAATGAATTTTTGCAAGCTGAGGTAAGGGTCAGGAGCAATTTCTGCTAGATATGCATCCATAAGTCTCCCAACTTTCAACAAAGAACCATGACTCGGCAAACCAACGCCATCCGATTCGTACCCACAATCTTCGCTCTCTTCTTCCTCGATCCGCTGCAGAAAGTTTACTAGTATCCGGTGAACTGTGTTGACATCGAACAACGAGTCCCCAGTTTTTATGGACGGTATAAGAAGATCATCGAGCGAAACCATCTCCAACCGAAAAGCGATCCTCCTCTCAAGCTCGAGCCTGCAGGCAATGGTGGCATCCAACATGATTGCCATCTTCAACATTCCAAAGAGAAAGCTCAAGGGAATTGAAATGCTCTTCTCTTGTGGCATTAGACCCGCAAGCGTCTCCACAATAGTTTTCTGTTCATGTTCTGCAAATATGAGATTTGTTTCAAGTTTTGAAGGATTCAAAACTTGGCATTTTCCAATCCCTTTTAGTGATGCTTGAGCATAATGCATTAGTGAAGCAATAATGCTATCTTGTCTAACACCTGTTCTTCCTATGGCAAATATAACTCTCCTGTAAAAATCAATCCTTAGAATTGAAAGATCTTCAATCCAACATTCAAGGCAACTATTTTTTAGCTCTGTAGATTCATTGCCACAATCCAATCTTGATAAACCCGAAACTAGTTGTTCCTTGCAAGCATTCAAGGCAATAGCCTCCACACACCTGTTGGGAATCCCAACCTCCTCTGCGATCGGAGGCAGGGCCTCGCAGGAGGCTAGAACTTCAATCGATTTCTCGAGGCCTTGAAACACTACCTCGTTGAGGTAAGTCTCGGTTCGCTTGATGAG
>CAMOHE010054993.1:83956-95111 GCA_946598075.1 Artocarpus hirsutus | reverse complement strand
GGGGGCCCCCCCCCCCCCCCCCCGGGGGAAGGAAGAGAGCAACATTTTTCAAGAAATCAATAACAATTAATTGCATAATATTTGAAACAAGAAATAAATAACATAATAAAAAAAAAAGATTCAGTGCACCACAAAGATACCAAATATCCCCTAAGTTAATAGTTTGCATCTTTTATTTTTTCCTCAAATCTTCTCACTCTTATTTTTTATTTATATCTTATCTCAATCAATAGTTAATTTTGATCTTAAAATGACCAAGTTATCAAGTAA
Source organism: Artocarpus hirsutus (assembly GCA_946598075.1). Lineage (NCBI taxonomy): Eukaryota > Viridiplantae > Streptophyta > Magnoliopsida > Rosales > Moraceae > Artocarpus > Artocarpus hirsutus. The sequence goes on along the minus strand of CAMOHE010054993.1, from coordinate 94,841 downwards.
AAGAGGGGGAAAAAATTAAAACTATATAGAAAAGAAAATAAAAACAAAAAAATGCAAAACATATGTTTTGAGAGTATCTATGCATTTTTAAAGTCAAAAAATCTTATTTTTTGTGTGTGTGCATATATATATATATATATATATATTAGTTTTTAAAGATATTCTATTTTTCAATTTGAGGGTATTTTGGTCGATTTTTTAGATCATCAAAAGTATAAATTTGTGTATTTTTTATCTAAAGGTACAAATTCGATGAGAACAAAAGAGAAGGTTTTTAAAAAAATCAATTCTAACTAAAACTTTTGGCTGCTGCAGTATAAAACTATCACATACTATAGTTATTAGAAAAGATGAGCTACACTGTAAATTTCTCACATGCTACAGTTTTCAGTTCTAGCTTTCTCACATGCTACAGTTTTCAGTCCTAGCCATACTTTTCAAACACACTAATAGTAATTGAATAAACCTAAAATACAAAGTATAAAAAGGTAAACAACCCATTTATTATTTATTTGAGAATCAATGGCACTCAAGAATAAAAATGTAATTTATATGGAATGACTATATCAAATAGACAATTGTAAATAAGAGTAATTATATATCTGTAATTTTGAGAGTGTAGTTTTAAGTTTTTAGTGGAGTAACATTATAATTACTAAAAAAGTAATATTTAATTAAAGTTTAATTAATATATTGGTTTTATTGGACTTTGAAATTATAGGTCTATTAGTTCCCCACCATTCTTGTAGCCACTATTTGGACAAGTGGAATTATTGGCTTTAATTAGTTTAGAATTTGGAATTATAAATTGATAATCACTTAAAGTAAATAAATAATTAATTACTTTATGCTTACTAAAAAGCAAGATTGTTTAATAATAATAATAATAATGAATATTGGAGGACAATTGTGGGTCTTGTAGGCCTGCACAAGGAACCCTTTCCTGTGTAGTGCAAAAACTTGTTCTTCAAGTTTCTTTCATTAATTCAAAAGTTTCTAATTTTGAAAAAAAAATTCAAATTGAGAAGTTAAATTTTGGAAATAAATCAAAATGGGTAACAAGTAGTATTTTCCCTCCTCTCTATATATGGCACCTATACTAGATAAGTAAAGAGAGAGATTATTTTCTATATTTTAACTAAATATGTGATATTTAATTTAAAATTAAAGGAAGCTTCTAAAATTAATTGGGTATCTATTTTTTGTCTATAAATAGAGGGCATATCTATTCATTCTACACAATTAGAGAGTCTTATTTTAGATTACAAAAACTCTGTCAGTTTTCTATAGTAGGTTTGTAGAGGAGAGAAAAAGTAAAGAAGAGTTTTTTTTATTCCCAATCCAACTTTGCTCATTAATGAGCTTCAAGGGAGCACTAAATTAAATCATACTAAAAGTGTAATCTTTATTGAGTTTACTAATAAAGAAGGGTAATTCTCACAAAAGATTGCACTTAATTAATTAATTATTAATTTTCTAAATAAATAAAAAGGGGTTTTTTTATTCATTAACTAAATTACTAAAATTAAAGAAACAAAAATAAATAAATAAAAACTAAGCAAAATTCAATAGATTGTAAAACAATAATGATCAAACTACTCAAAGGATCATTCAAAACCACTAAACATACATTGCAAATCAACTATCAAAATTATCCCTAATTTTCCTTTGAAAGTAACAACCATAGATAAAAGCAAGCTTTGTTGCCCCAATCTTTCTTTAGTTCATCGTTAAATAAAACAAGCACTTTATTTAATCCGTTTTCCTTAAATAACCTAGAACAACCTTTCTAGATTAATCTAATGGAAGCATTAAGTTGAAAAAGATAGGTTGATATAAGTAACAAACACACAATCTTAGTTCATTTAACTTAAATTATGTTTCTCATCACAATTAACAAAAACATTTCGTAATCATACCTTGCAATTTCCTACTTGTGATTAGAATAACAAGATAATTATAGATCGAGAACTTTAACGTAGCAATAGATAATTATCCCATCTCACTTAATTGGCCATCCTAAACAAAATAAAATAAAAATCATACACATGAAGAGTGTAGGAGAATATAAAAAATTTAAATTGAAAATTGAGAAATAATGCAAAATAGTCAATAACAATGTGTGTTTAGACTTTCTAAAAGCATCCTTAACCACAAATAAAATTAGCCTAATATAATTGAAAATAAAACAAGAATATTGACATAAACATCATTAGGAGTTCACGAGAATGAAAAACAGAATGAACGGTTTAATCTTTGAAAATCTTCACACCAATAATCTCCTCGAAACCATTATGTGCACTTGTCTTCCTCTTTAATTTTTTTTTTCCTTTTGCTGAGAAAACTAGGCTAAAAAACTTGTATGTTTTATGCTCCAAAGTATGATATTTATAGCTTTGCAAGGTTTGAAAGGGGAAGTTTTAAAGTGGTTTAGACTACTTTCCAAGTGAAAAATTGGAAACGCACACCGCAGCATCACTTTGGGCGTTGTAACCGGCATCCGACAAACCTCCAAATGTATAAGCATGATCCTTGAGCCTTGCAAACCTGTTTTTTAACCCTTTTTTCATACCATTGCAAAATAAAAAAATACGTAAAAATACTAGATAATCAAGAAATTTACAAGTTAAACATATGGAAAAGTGATAGTAAAATATATAAAATTAAGCACTTATCACTCATGTGTTGATACTAATGGAAGAGAAAGGGGACTTAAGTGATCAATTAGCAACTTTTAGTCCTTCTACATCCACATGTACGTCTAAGTGGTGACGAGGAATAGGCAAGGAAGATAATGGTATCATAGACAACATTGCCCGTAGCAGTTTTTCATCCTAATCACTTTAATTGGTTAAACAATAATTATATATATTTATTAAACATTAAATTAATATAGTTTATAGCATTAAATTTTAAAAGTTGTATGAAAATTTTTTATTATATATATTCCATATCTTTACCATGTTTATGTTATTTTTCTCTAAAAATACTTTAGAAAACCATCACATTGTACAGATGGGGTGAGGGAGACACAGGTAATATAGATTAGTGTTTGCTTCCTATAGGATAAAAGTTATATTTGTATCAAGGAAAAAAAGTTAATTGACAAAACAGATAAAAAAACATAAAAAAAGGAAAGGCCTGAAAAAGAAATATAAAGGAAAAAAAGTTATTAAAAAAGGAGAAATAAAAGAAAAGGAAAACATTGTTGGTAAGAGGTAATAATAAACAAATAAAGTCAACAAAAAAAGAATAAAAAGATGAAAAAAAAAAAAAGAATAAGAATGTGTTTGATTAAAGGGATAAATAAAGAGAGGGAAAGGGCTAGAGGGGGGTAAAATGAGAGCCTCAATTCATTGTTTGGTTGGAGAGAAGGGAGTAGGCAAAGGAAAAAATGGAAGGAGTTTTAGGTCTATCATTTTGGATCATTCTACCAATAAAAGGATCTAACAAATTCATCCAATTTAAATTAAAAAAACCTTGTTACCCTCCAAAATAAATTATTAAAAAAATAATAAAATAGACAATTTAGTAATTAGACATATAAATATCATTTATTATTTTAACTCTCTTTTCCTAGTACCAAATAGTATGAAGAATTACTATAATCCTTTCTCTCCTTGAAATTCCCCATTTCTCTTATTTTCTAAATCCTTCCTACTCCTTATTCCTCCTCCTAGACAGAGCCTAAAAGGTAAAGAATGGTGTTTAAGAAAGAAAGAAAGAAATTAAAAAAGGAAAAAAAAAAGAAAAAAAAGAAAGAAAGAAGGTTTTTAGCATTTGGTACCATAGGTTTTAAGGAAACATATCACAGTCACATTGGCACCTTACTATTTAGAAACTATCAAACGATACCTTAGAGTTTTCAAAAAAATCGTTTTGAACTGCATCATATTTTGTGGCGTGAAATTCCCAACTCATCCTTTTATTAATGAGCCCCAAATTAATTATTGTAAAACTTTGAAAGAAAATAAATACAAACAGTACAAAAAAAGAGGAATCTATTTATATTATTTTATTTGAAGAGTTTAATTTATTTTTGCTTCGATTTTTTGTCATAGATTTACAAAATTAATTTTTCATTAATAAAAAGATAAGACAGAAGTTGAACATTACAAAATATAGACTCAAGGTCTCAAACTATATGGTGTCATTTTTATATTTTTTAAATAACAGAGTATCAATGTGTTGTTTTCTTTAAAATATGAGATACCAAAATAATCTTTAACATATATATAAAGTGAGAATAAGTTTTGCATGGTGCTCTTAAGATGCTTGGAACTTGAAACGTTTCATCATATCTTTTTTGTGAAAGGCTTTTTATTGTTTTTTTTTCTATTTTCCAACTGAAACGCTTTTTCCTTATTTTTTGAAATGTTTTTTTTCTTTTAATTGCCCGAGACATTTTTTCCTCCAAAAATATGCTTTTTTATTTTTGTTTTTTGTTTGTATGCTTAATACACTCTCATTGAGTGTGTGTTTTTCAACTAGTAATTAGGAAAAACATTTAAGCTATGTGTCTTGGATGTGAAACTAAATGAATAGTGAAACCAAGAGAACATGGAGTCAACCACCTAAGCGATCTTATTAGCCTATGAAAATGAATGATCAGGTGAAACCATATAGGCTCTTCCATATATTTAGCATTAAGATTAGGATTAGGAAATATGATTTAGGATTTAAGATTTAAGATTAGAATTAGGAAATAACAAATTATCCTTAAGCCTTAATAGTTAGATCATCTCCTTGTCTAAGCAATCAAAGCATCTCCAATACAATGTTAAATTAATATGTAATGACAAAATTAATATTTGAGTCTAAAAAACACTCATATAATACAATTTTTAATGTTAAACTTGTTATATACTAAAAAGTTTAGCATATAACAAATTTGACAAGATTTTTATTAGTTGGTAGATCTACTATTTTGCTTTAATAATACAATATTCTTACTTTTTTATTTATTTTAATATTGAATTTTGTTTTTACAAGTTTTAAGGTTTAATAATTATGATAAAAGACAAATACAAACATTTTAAATAACATTATGTGTTGTGGGCAAATTCTTCATGATGGGAAAACCATCCAAAGATCTAGACCCTTTGAACTGAATAGGCCAGAAAGGCCAATCTAAGGGGTAGGCCATGAAGACTTAAGCAAACGACCGAAGAGGCCAAGTATCGAACGGCCGACCTTAGGCTAGATATAAAGCGAATGGCCGAAGGGGCCAAGTATTGTACAGTTGACCTTAGGCTAGGTACACAGCAAACCGCCAACCACAGGCAGATAAGTGAATGGCTGAAAAGGCTGAGTATTGAATGACCGACCTTAGGTTGGGTACCAAGGGAACTATTGATCTTAAGCTGGGTACAAAGTGAACAGTTGGCCTGCTGAGCAACGAATGATCAAAGGGGCTGAGTACTGAATGGCCAACCTTAGGCTAGGTACTAAGTGAACGACCGACCTTAGGATGAGCATCGAGCAACAGTCGAAAAGACCGAGTATCGAAGACCAACCTTGGCTGGGTATAAAGTGAACGGGCGAAGAGGTCGAGTACCAAACTGCTTACCTTAAGCTGGGTACAAAGCGAACGGCCGAAGAGGCAAAGTACCGAATGGTCGACCTTAGGCTAGGTTCAAAGCAAATGGCCGACCACAAGCTAGGCACCAAATGAACGAACGATAGACCAGGCCAAAGCAACCATGGAGAACAACTCTGCGATACTTGCAAGGTGGTTGGACCAGATCACATAGTAGTACATCCTACTCAAAGACTACCACATGGCACCATTTTAGCCATTTATAGGGCAACCTTCTTTCTTCGGAGATCGTAACACCTATCACTAGCCACCTAGGCTCCATAGAGTAGTACACTCAAGTCACAGGCTAAACTCAAATCTAAGCTAAACTCTATAAATAGGAGCATAAACTCCACCCCAAAAAGTACGAACATTTTTTCCTTGCCTACTCTACAACTCCCCTTGCTCTTCCTAGTCAAAACATTAGCTTAAGCGTTGGAGTGCCCTTGACAGACACCATACTGGTGTCCTTTTACTCGAGGCCTTCTTTTCTCTTGTAGATGCAACCAAACCAAGTGAACCCAAGCAAAACAAGGAACCCAACCACTGTGCCCCTCTACATGCAATGTTATGCTGGTCTCAAGCATCAACATTATATATTAGAGCATAAAAGAAAATAAGACATCAAGTATGCTATCTTTATATTTTTTGTGGCACATATAACATTAGAATTGACATTTGTATTCGAGATAGCCTTAACCGTTTTGTGATTATTAAAATTTTAGGGGCACGAATTTGAAAAAGAAAAAGTTTCATGGGCAATAGCACATATACCAGAAATATCCTGGCCAAACGAAATTTCTTGACTGGATTTTCATTTGGACCATTTTCTGACTTGCGTCCTCGAAGAGACTGAGCAATATCCATCCACTGCTACTTCCAGCCAAAAAAAAAATGCCAACGATCAGAGGGTTTCTGCCCCCTTCTCTGTAAGTATTCGATGAAACTTTCTTTCTCAGATTTTCTGAACTTTCAATTCGATTCATTTTCACTCCATTTTCGAAAATCTGTTGGAAAGTACAGGGAAGTGTTGCTCTGCTTGTAGATGAACTTGATGAATTTATAAATCTGTGAATTTTTTAAAATTTCAAACCTTAGATTGACCTAGAATCGTGGCTTTAAGCAACGTGATTAGGTTTACGAATTTCTATGAAGTAATGGCTTTGATTTATGAGTTCTTTTGAATACGAAGTAACAATTTTTGTGTAATGCTTTCCTATAGGAGTGATACAAATGCATTGAATTAGGGTTTTTGCGGAAATAATGGTTGTTTTGGGTTTTGTTATTGCAGTTACCCAAATGTTTCATTGGGTTTCTGCTGCGGTGAAACGAATCAATTATTGTTCCCGTACAATCTACACAACCAGATAGCCAAAGGTATTATAATTTCGCCGTATTTGAATCGTTGATAGTTTGAAATAGTGGAACTTTGTGATTCTTCTTTGTTTCAAGGAAGAGAAACAAAGATTTCATAATTTTATCCTATGCTGTTATAGAGATTTTTTTTAAAGCTTAAAAGTTGTGAATTATGGCTGAAAGTTTGGAATTTGTTACCAATTTGATGAGAAATACATGAAATGAGTGATGCAAATTGCATGAAAAAATGAGGGGGGGAAAACAGGAATAAAAAAAGACATGAAAATAAAAGAAAGTTGCATTTCTCTTCAGTTGAAGAAAAAGAAAGTATGATTCCACGAACTTGTGGGTATGGCTCCTTGCTTCCTTTCCCTGTTCGTAATGAAACTTATGCTCTTAGTCTTGGTTTTAAAATTACTGGAGCAAAACTTGCTGATAATCTGCTTAGAATTAGTCATTTAGAACTTCCTTTTCTATGCTATTTATGTGCCTGTACTTCTTTGTATGTTTGTTGATCTTATAGCAGAAAGCAGGAAGCACAAGGGTTTTGGACTCAGAGCTGGCTTCTGGGACTCCATCAAATCTGGGTAATTAGATTTTATAAATGTGTGTGTGTGTGTGTGTGTGTGTGTGTGTGTGTTTTATTTATTTGTTTATTTATTTATAGCCGTTTAATCCCATGCTAACAAGAGACCCAGAAAAACATACTTATTGAATATTGAATCATTGAATATGGCTGCTACAGTGGTTAGCAAACATACTAAGGTGTAGTATATTAGATATCATATTATGTGGAATTCTTTCTTTCAGCTCCTTTTTTTTTTTAATTTTTTATTTTTTTAAGCTGGAAAAGAAGTTTTTGATAACTATTTGGTACCTAGTTTTACTTGCATAAAGGTGGTTAAAATGCTTAAATATATTTTATTCCAGATTTATGAAAAACAGTACAACACAAGTCATTGAGCCTCCCTCCACTCTTGAAGAAGAGGAAGAACCTTTACCTGAAGAGTTTGTGCTTGTGGAAAAAACTGAACCAGATGGAGCGATTGAACAAATAATATTTTCTTCTGGTGGAGATATTGATGTTTATGACCTTCAATCTCTATGTGATAAGGTAATTAGTTTTTTGTTGGTACCTTTTCGTTACTTGCATCTGGAAGAACATAATTGGTTTTAGACCATCTGGATTCCTACTTTTTGTCTCTTCATTCTCATTTTTTCTGTTGGCTACTTGATCTTTGTTGTTCGTTCAGACTGTTGATTTTTAATCTATATGAAATGGATTCGGGTTTTATTATTTTCTATTTATTTAAGTCATATTTGCTTTAATAGGTTGGCTGGCCTCGGAGGCCTCTTTCAAAGCTGGCTGCTGCTTTAAAAAATAGCTATATGGTAGTTACTTTGCATTCAGTTCAGAAGTTACCAGGATCAGGTATATAGCGAAACTGACATTCTGGCCGTATCAATCTTTCATATGTAATTGGTGATGCAAGATGTACTATGCTTGTTGCTATGTCTAAAGCTACTTGATGAACATCTTAGTGTAGTTGAAGTTATATGACAGAGGGAAATGACCAAAAGAAGCTGATTGGAATGGCTCGTGCTACATCGGATCATGCCTTTAATGCTACAATCTGGGATGTCCTTGTTGATCCTTCCTACCAGGTATACTAAACTTGGGCTTGAATGTCTAGCAAAATATACATGTGATGGACCTGTTTTGTTTGTCGCATAAGTTTTTCTTCTGATGTTGTAAAGCTGTGGAGTTTGTGGTGGGTGGAGAAACTGCTATCTACTTTACTCAAAGTCTAGATTGAACCTTCATACAAAATTAAAAAAAGGGTTTAGATTGCACATCTTTTGTGTCCCAAATTTAGCGTTGTTTGGGATTTTGATGAGTTATGATTGGAAATCTCTGTTTTTTTTTTCCCTGATGAAATAATGGCACCATGGTAGATTGAAAAATGTGTCTTGGGCCCTTCTTGTCATAATTTTTTATGCTAATTACTTTGTGTCATGTGCAATCTGAGCATAGTTTTCTGACTTGTCTTTATCATTCAGGGTCAGGGTCTCGGTAAGGCTCTTGTTGAGAAGCTTATAAGGGCGCTTCTGCAAAGGGACATTGGCAATATTACCCTCTTTGCAGATAGTCAAGGTATGACAGCATACGTATAAAAGTGGTTTCAAAACATTGTTGTAAGAATTGAATTATCTAGATCAGTCATCCTTTATGATGAAGCCTTCCATTTCCGCCATGAGCCCATGGCCCTTCTGTGATTCGTCCAACTTGCTAATTAGTCAGAAATGTTATTCATTTCTATAGTCTGTGTGGGAAACCAAAATCATAAAAGCTGGTCCTAATTTTAAGCATGGCAACTTTTATCTGTGTCGGCTTTTTTACATGATTGGTTTATGTCTTATGGTATTGCTTTATTATTATTATCATCATCATCACATCATCAAATAATTGAAGATTGGAGCTCACTTGTTCTGTTACACCCTTCCCTTATGGCAGTTGTGGAATTTTATCGAAATTTGGGTTTTGAAGCTGATCCAGAGGGCATCAAGGGTATGTTTTGGCACCCAAAATATTAAGTTGGGCATCGCACACCATGGCAAAAAGTTAAAAAAACATTAAATTAGAATTAAAAAGAAAAAAAAGATTGGCTTCAATAATGTAAGATTTTATTTTAGTATTAGTTTTTTCAACTACAAAGACTTCAACAATTGTGATGTCCTGGTGGAGTATTTGTTTGTGTATCTGACAATTATGCCATTTGTATTTTCTACATCTGATCAAAGCTTTTACAAGGTTTTGTATTGACCTGCAAAAATTTATGATCGTTAAGCAAGTCTAGTTATCTTAGACTTTGTCAACCTCTATGATAATGATTTTATCCGGATACATAGTTACGATACTTGCATTCCTTCATTGATGTGATGGTTTCAACGAGCAAATTTAGATGGATCCATGATTTAATCCTTGCTTCCTTTTTTTTTTTTTTTTTTAAATACCCTTTTCTATCAGGACATCAAGGATATGTTTTGGTGCCCAAAATATTAGGTTGGGCATCGCACACCATTGCAAAAAGTTAGAAAAAAAACATTAAATTAAAATTAAAAAGAGAAAAAAGATTGGCTTTAATGATGTAAGATTTTATTTCAGCATTAGTTTTTTCAGCTACAAAGACTTCAACAATTGTGATGTCCTGTGGAGTATTTGTTTGTAAATCTGACAATTATGCCCTTTGTATTTTCTACATCTGATCAAAGCTTTTACAAGGTTTTATGCGATGCGTATGTCTTAGACTTTGTCAACCTCTATGATAATGATGTTATCCAGATGCATAGTTACTATACTTGCATTCCTTTATTGATGTGATGGTTTCAAGGAGCAAATTTAGATGGATCCATGATTTAATACTTGCTTCCTTTTTTTTTTTTTTTTTTAATTATATACCCTTTTCTGCCAAAGAACACACTCCCATTTTTTTTCACTTGATTACGCTGCAACTCATTTTCAGACCAATCTATTTTTACACTGTGTTCCTATTTACTCAAATAGTCATCTAGTTCATATTGTAGAGTACAAACCGCACCCCCCACCACCACCCCCCCGCGGCGTCCATTTTATGGACTTCATTGTTTTAGATATGAAAGATGAAATTTGTTTATGAATTTATTTTGATGTTCGAGTTTGGATACAAGAGTCTGTTCCTTTTTCACATATTGAAACGAGTAATATTCTAGTTTGGACTGTTCTAGCTTTAAGGTCTTTGTTAGGTAGAATGCTCTTTTCCACTCTATTTTGGGATGTATAATTTACTCTCTCATATGTTTATGCATTGCACAAAAGACAAATCATCTTTTGTCATCTGTAAATGTATTAGCACTTGGCTTATAGCCATTTATCCGTGTCATTGTCTCAAATGTATTTTTATTGAGATTCCA
>CAMOHE010054993.1:69068-83936 GCA_946598075.1 Artocarpus hirsutus | reverse complement strand
TTGGATCGATTATTTTATCCTGTCTTCCTTTTTTTTTTTTTTTTTTTAAATACCCTTTTCTATCAGGACATCAAGGATATGTTTTGGTGCCCAAAATATTAGGTTGGGCATCGCACACCATCGCAAAAAGTTAGAAAAAAAACATTAAATTAAAATTAAAAAGAGAAAAAAGATTGGCTTTAATGATGTAAGATTTTATTTCAGCATTAGTTTTTTCAGCTACAAAGACTTCAACAATTGTGATGTCCTGTGGAGTATTTGTTTGTGAATCTGACAATTATGCCCTTTGTATTTTCTTCATCTGATCAAAGCTTTTACAAGGTTTTATGCGATGCGTATGTCTTAGACTTTGTCAACCTCTATGATAATGATGTTATCCAGATGCATAGTTACTATACTTGCATTCCTTTGACCCTTTTCTGCCAAAGAACACACTCCCATTTTCTTTCACTTGATTACGCTGCAACTCATTTTAAGACCAATCTATTTTTACAGTGTTCCTATTTACTCAAATAGTCATCTAGTTCATATTGTAGAGAACAAACCGCACCCCCCCACCCACCCCGCCCCGCGCACCCACCACCCCCCTCCCAGGCATCCATTTTATGGACTTCCTGGTTTTAGGTATGAAAGATGAAGTTTGTTTATGACTTTATTTTGATGTTCGAGTTTGGATACAAGAGTCTGTTCCTTTTTCACATATTGAAACGAGTAATATTCTAGTTTGGACTGTTCTAGTTTTAATGTCTTTGTTAGGTAGAATGCTCTTTTCCACTCTATTTTGGGATGTATGATTTACTCTCTCATATGTTTATGCATTGCACAAAAGACAAATCATCTTTTGTCATCTGTAAATGTCTTAGCACTTGGCCTATGGCCATTTATCCGTGTCATTGTCTCAAATGTATTTTTATTGAGATTCCACGAAATGTAAGAACTCTTCTACAAGTTCTGCGTGGGTAGATTCTGGTGGAGTAAAGATTATAGTCTATTCATGCAAGTTTAGTTTTTGATTTATTCAAACGATATCCCACTCGGGTAATACGGATGTAAGGATGGTGTGTTTTTTCTTGTCGACTTCAAATACTATATTGTTTGTGTTCAAGCTTGTATGCTTTCCATATGGAAGCCGTTGAACGAGCCATTAGTTGGATAAATAATTAACAAAGGTCGGCGAAGAAATTGGTTTTTTTTTAAGCAGCAGAGTTCATCGCAGATAACATCGGAAATTCATAAGATTTACACAAGGTGTGGGGGCGTTGAATTATTGCTTTGCAATGTGTTGACCCGGTAATTAAAAGGATTATTACTATAATATATGTTTACTTGCGACATATATAATTATAAGTATGTGTGTGTATTGGGCTATCGGGTTGTTTTCATCATTGTGTATATGGTGATTCAAAGTCGCCGGAGATGAGTTAATTGGTTAAAAGTTTTTTAACTTATTTCCCAGAGTAGTTTCTCAAGTAAAAAGGACAAAAAAAGGTTACAATTTAGATTTACTCAAAACATATTTTCGGTTTTTGTTTTCATATCACATATATACCTTCAGGTTAGATATAATATACAAATTTATACATTTTTTTAGTCAACTTTTAATTTTGATTTAAAAAATTGTCTAAAATACTCTCAAATAGAAAATAAACAACTTAAAAAACACTTTAAATCAAGTGTTTGGACTTAAAAAATGTTTAAAATACCTTTAAAAATGGGGGGTGTGTGTGCGTTATTTTTATTGTTTTTCTTCTTTTTTTTTTTTTTTTCTTCTTTACTCTAGAATAATTTAGTCATTTTGAAGAAATAAGCCCTTTTTAAGCTTGAGTTACATTTAGCGATTTCAACCAATTTATATTTGAGTTTTTAGCTTTGACTAAAAGCTTTTCTAAAATGCTAAAACTCTCCCAAAAATCATCCAAAACTCATAGAAGTAGCTTTTGAATCACATGGAATCACATGAAACTGAAAGAATATGCAAGCCATGACATTTGGTAAAAGATTTAAGGATTAAAAAATGCGTGGTACTGACAAGGTGTATATAGTTTTGTTTTGTTTTTTGTTGTTTGTTTTTTGTTTTTTTGTTTTTGTTTTTATTTTTGTTTTAAACTCTACGATACAATCTAAAAATGTGCAAATCTTATGCATATTTTATGGCCTGTGTGAAAGCAATTTTGTCGTGCCTACATATTGGTTTGTCTTAGCAAAGTACTTAGCCATTAGAGCTCTTCGATCCACCGGCAAAAAGGAAAATTACAACTGTTTACACCTACGAAGCCTTTGGACGCAAAATCTGTTGATTGTGAAGTAATACAATAATAATGAGATTTTTTTGAGAGAATATTAAAATGAGATTTTAATGAAGCAAAATACCTTAGAAAATCTTAAATGGTATTTGGGAATTCGTATCCAATAATTTATTTCGGCCACATTTAATATGTAAAATGGGAAATACTTGTCATAATCCCATGGACGAAAAGAATATGTCCACAAACGTACGCTCTCCCGTATTCTTCTACCATTCTTCTTAGTTTTTTTTTTTTTTTGGTTTTTTGTCTCCGCATGAAGCGCATACGGAAAACAACTCACATCTACAAACAGTTTTGTAAAAAATGAAATTAAAAAGGTGCTGTTTTATACCAAAGGCTCACGTGGTGTGAATTGAATTCAAATTGCATGTCTTGTTACGACTTCCATAAGCCATAGTAGAATGTTATAAAAGACATTCGTTATACGTAGACAACATCATCATCATTGTCATCGTCGTTGTTGTTATTTTTATTATTATTATTACTCATCGTCGTTGTCGTAGTCGTGGTTATTATTATTATTATTATTATTGTTGTTGTTATTTGCAGTAGTGGTAAACATAACGACAAGTTTTTCTGTTAGTATTTTTAAATTTCACAAGCAGAAGTTGGCTGGTGATATTTTGGCCAACGAAACCAATTCATAAACGTTAGTTGAAGTCGTTGCCTTTGGCTGTTTCTCATTTGAACAAGACATTAACCAAGTCTTACCTCTCTGCTTCGCTCACTCAAGAGAGAGAAAAAAACCACTTGGAAAGCAACACTTTCTCTATTATCATGACCAAATCTTCCTTTCATTTTCTTTGCCCAAACATGGCTCTGCTAAAATCCCACGCTTATTTTGTCGCAGATTATATAAGCTTTTGAGCCACTTCCACTATTGCTTCTGTGTCTTATTTTCTTTTCATTTCCAAAGGACAAAAGAGGGTCAGAATTCAGCTCTTCTTTCTTGCACTTTGTTCATATATATATATATATATATATATATATATATCCTTGTTTCCTAAAGCTGTTTAAAATCCATGTCCTACTATTTCAGATGGCGACAACGCGAATTTGCCTATGTGGAGCTATTCTTGCTTGGTTTTTATGTTCTTCTTTTCTACTTGTTCCTGCACAAGTTACTTATCCATTGGAAGGTGAGTTTTTGTTCACTTGTTTTTGTGTCCCTTGCATATTTGAATATGTGTTATGAGGGTTATGCTTGGTTGTAACTGTAGGTAAGAATTCTCTTTTACTTTGTTTTTGTGTCCTTTTTTTCTGTTTTGTGTTGCAGTGAGTGCTTTGAAAGCGGTACGTTTCAAACTCGACGATCCATTCGGAAGGCTTAATTGGACAAAGAATGATCCATGTAATTCTGGTTGGACAGGGGTAATCTGCTTCCCCACCCCGGATTTAGAAGATGGCTATCTCCACGTCCAAGAATTGTAAGCTTAGATTATATATCGTAGATGTCAACTTTGTTGGAACGTGTTTGTAAAATATATGAGTTTTATATAAGAGAAGGATTTGATGATAATATTATTATCATTATTATTTAAGGATGAGACTGTTTCCGCATAAAGCAAAAGTTTCTGTGTTGTTGACAAATTTTGTTAAAATGTTGCTTACCTTCCATCTTTTTGAACGTGTTTGGCATGTGAAAAATTGAAAAGTTATTTTCCACTCATTGTTTTAAATACAAAGATAATAGAAGATAAAAGTCTGTTAAATCCCATGTTTAGTCTTCAAAATTACAAGACAAATCTCATTCTAGTCCATTATTTTTAAAACAACCTAGAACGAGTCTACAATCTATATGATTGTCCCAGCATAGTTATTTCATCTGTATGACTGTTAAGATCTCTACCAAAAAAGGTGAGAGAATCATCCATTCAGTAGAGGTTAATTTTTCTATTTTACATGTTAGGGAACAACTATTAAAAAGGAAGTCGTGCCTCTTTTCGGTCAGAATTTGACGGTTGAAGAGATGAAAGGACTAGTTTCAGATAACTTAGTTCGTTCTGAGTCGTTTTAAAAGCTTAGGACCAAAATAGAATTTTACTATTGTTTAAAAAGTAAAAATGGAATCAACTTATTGAGGTTTCTTGATTTCATTAGCTTCTTTGAATACACTGCTCAAGTGGAAACACCAAAAACTCCTTTTAATATTTGTTCTGTTAATTGCTTATATGCAGGCGTCTGCTAAACATGAATCTCTCCGGAGAATTAGCCCCTGAACTTGGCCAATTCTCCCAGATGACAATCTTGTGAGTAACTCTTTTGGATGATCATTTTGGCAGATTCAATTCTCCGTGTGGTTTTTTCACTTTCTCAGCATATGATATCATTCTTTTAACAAGAGAACCTTGGTTTTACTTTTGCTTCTTTCTCAAGGGATTTTATGTGGAATAACATAAGTGGCAGCATCCCAAAGGAGATTGGAAATATGACATCTTTGCAGTTTTTGTAAGTTAAATCAACACATCGAATGTGACAGAGATCATTTATATGTTGCTATAATTAAGTCATCTATGTGATATACAATTGAAGGATACATTGTTTTCTTTTCATTTAAACACAATTTTTCTCTAGAATAAATGTGTGCGTAATCTTAATTGATTGTATCTACTGAGAGCCATGTTACTAACTTCAGATTGTATTCTCTTCAGATTTTGACAAATCAGAATTTATTTATTTTGGTACTGTGTCATGTAGGCTTACTTCAATAAGCTTTGGCTTTTCAAACATTTTTAAACTAACATGACATCGAAGCAATATGTAGTGAGTTCAAAATCATGCAAGAATTTGCACTCTTTAGTTTGTTTAAGGATATTCAACTGTTAGAACACTTGCTATATTTCGGTTTTCGTGTGGACAATACTATAAAAGGAGGAATGTTAGAATCCAAACCTTAAGTTCATCGACCTCTAGGAGAATCGGTAAACTAACGTGTGCAAACTCACCGAATCAGCTTCATAATAATTTTGAACCTACACTGATGATTCAATTCTTAATTTCAGGCTTTTGAGTGGAAATCAAATATCAGGCCCTTTGCCAGACGAGCTTGGCAATCTCCAGAACATAACTAAATTTCAACTGGACATAAATTACATATCAGGACCAATTCCTAACTCATTTGCATATTTGTCCAACGTCAAGCACTTGTGAGTGGCTTCCTAAACTCAGAAACAAGTAGCATTGTATTACTACTTAACTTTTTGATCTTTTCTTTTGTTTTATGAGCATTAAGAGATTTTCATTTTTGTCTAACCAGTCACATGAACAACAATTCAATCAGTGGTCAGATTCCACCAGAGCTATCTAAATTACCCAAGCTGGTGCATTTGTAAGTTCAATGTCTCTTTTCCTTTATTGCTTTTGACGAGTGTTATTGAAAAGATTTGTGTTCGTTAATTTGTCATATTTCTTACTTCATTTCTATCTTTGCAGCCTCTTGGACAATAACAACCTATCTGGGTATCTTCCTGAGGAGCTTTCTCAAATGCCAAATATTGAAATATTGTAAGTTCCTTGTTCTAATATACTTTCTTTAAGAAGATATTTTATGATTGCATTTCTCTACTTGTACACAAAGATGTTGGCACTCAAGAAATACATATGTGTATGGACACATTAATGAAATTTTAAAGGAAAGAAACTCGAGTCCTACATCATTAAAATATAAACGTAAATACTAACTTATAAGGACATTGGACCACTCCACTTAATAGTTTGACCTTTTAAATGAAAGCCCAATTCCTTAGAAAGTCCAAATTCCATAAAAAATAATGAAATGAGAAGAAAATTGAAAAAATCGTTCTGTTTTATTTGTTTATAGTTCAACATGTTGAATCAATTGCACTAAATGGCTATACCACTATGGAGTTTCTCAAATCAGCACTAGTGTTGTTTATTTTAAACCAAATTGGTAATCTAGGAGATGTCATTAATATTGTGATATATCAAAGTATTGACTTTGTGCCTAAATTGTTGATCCGTCTGATAAAGTAACTTTTGATTTTATTGTATTAACTTGTAATCATATAAATCATAGAATAGAAGTTTAACTCGTTAACTGTTTGTTACAGCCAAGTGAACAACAACAACTTCAGTGGGACTACAATTCCAGATTCTTATAAAAATATGTCCAAATTGTATAAACTGTAAGATCTTCTTGAACTAACATAACGTTATATCCGCGGTATAAAGTTCAAAGTTTAACTGCTCAATTCTGCAGGACTCTTAGGAACTGCAACTTGCAAGGTGGTATTCCTGATTTCAGCGGAATACCTGGTCTTCTCTACTTGTAAGTTCAAGAGGCTTTTTGTTAATTTTACTGATAGGAGAATTGGTATTTCTTGGACGAGAGGTTTTCATGTATCCTAGTTTCTTAGATTTTTATTGTATTTGCATATCAATCTCTTATCTAATTTAATAGGAATTTACTTCCCTATTGCAATCTAATGATTTTCTAGTTCTATTTTACAATTCAATTTCATATTGACCTCTTGTATTTTTTCATGACATAGAGACCTGAGCTCAAATAATCTTAGTGGAAGTATACCAACAAACAGGCTCTCCGAGGATATCACAACAATGTATGTTATGGATGATCATAATGATAGTTTTGTAACATAAATTTGTCATATCTCAGTCTCTCTCAACAAGCAAAATTCTATTCCTTTCATCCACAAGCACATTTTAGACAAATATGCATAAATTTGTTGGCATACACAAATCCACAACTATGCGCCCTCCAAAGCTTCTATTACCAAAATGTATCGAAAATCTCACTTTGAAATAATGTAATTGTTCTTGACGTTGATGTCTTTTTAGTGATTTATCAAAGAATATGCTTAACGGATCGATCCCTTCAAATTTCTCGGGTTTTCCTCGCCTCCAGAGATTGTAAGAAAGTGGCTCTCTTTCCTCTTTAAATTTCTTTTGGTCACTGTATTTTTTTTGTTATTGCTATGACATTCTATTTTAGAAAAAAAAAAAATATTGTTGTTTCAAACTAAATGACGATCCATATGGGGCATGATAAGAGAATGCTATTTGCATCTCTTGGATGAAACATTTTTTCTTTATATTGTAGGTCGCTTGAAAACAATTCCTTAAGTGGAACTATTCCATCTACTTTCTGGCAGAATATCATATTTGAGGCAGATACTGTACTTACCTTGTAAGATATAGCCGTCGACCTTCTTCTTTAGTAGCAGTTTACATTTTGAAATCTTAAGATATCTTTAACCATTATCATTTAAAAATCAAATAAAAGAAGAAAGAATTGGTTACTATAATAAGTACAAACAAATGTTTCAACATTGTTTTGTTCATCTTCCTTTGTTGCAGGAATCTTCAAAATAACTCGCTTTCAAATATATCAGGCAGTCTGTATCCTCCTTCAAATGTCACCATCATGTAAGTTGATGATTTAACATACGAGTCCGTATTTGACATATATATGAATTTGAAAAGAGTTGCTTTTGTTGCTTCACAACTGTAAGTCTAACTAGACCATGGCATTTCTGGTTTATGTAAACTTTAGGCTTCAAGGTAATCCCCTTTGTACAAGAGAAACAGAACTAGGCATAGTCCGATTTTGTGGACCAGCAAGTGGAGATCTCGAGGAGTCTCCTGGACACTACAACAGTTCCCCTAATGACTGCCAACCTCAATCCTGTCCAGCCTCCCAATTTTTTGAATATGTTCCGGGATCTCCCGTTCCTTGCTTTTGCGCTGCACCGGTTGGAGTTGGCATGAGACTGAGAAGTCCTAGCTTTTCAGATTTTCGACCATATATTGATCAATTCAAGTCATACTTGACCTCCAATCTTGGATTTAAACTCTACCAACTATTCATTGATTCATTTGTATGGGAAGAGGGTCCTAGACTCCGACTGTATCTTAAACTTTTCCCTCAATATAGCAATGATTCCAGCACATTTAATGGAACTGAGCTTCGACGTATCACGAACAAGTTTGCTACATTTTCATTCCCTTCAAGTGATACCTTTGGCCCATATGATCTTCTCAACTTTACTCTCCAAGGACCTTATGAAAACTGTATGTCTCTAGAAATTCCTTCTTTTGAAATTTGAATGTGGAATTGTCATTTGATTATTTGCTTCACTAAATGTCAAATCTTGTGACCACATATAAAACAATAACAAATTGACAGTCAAATTAAGATGAAAGTACAATGAACATTTGTGTGAAATCGTTTCTCAGATTCATGTTATTCGTTGCTTAATATTTCAAAGCAACTATAATGGATTGAAACAACGGGGCCGTTTGACATTGTTTTCAAAATAGGTGAAAAGGATTTTGTTTTGAAAAATGAGAATTTTTTGGGAATTATATTGAGAGTGTTTTTAAAATTTTTGTCTCGAATAAAGTACGAAAACATTTTTAGAAATTTTGATAACAAAAACAAACGGAGCCAATATTTCGCATATTACACCCAAAAATAGAATTGGATGTTAGTTTCCGTACAAGGAAATTGTGTAATATTTTTGTGACGCCTATTTAGAAGATGTAATAATTTTTCTTCTTGCTGCAGATCTTTTCATGCGTTCGAGTTCTGGTATGAGTAAAGGGCTTCTTATTGGAATTGTTTTAGGAGCGATCTCTTGTGGCATGACAATATTTTTGGCAGTTGCAATTCTCCTTTCTAAGAGATACCCAAAATTTCAAGAAAAACTTGTGAAGAAGAAACATCATGGTAAATTCATATTTGTCATGATTCTCATACGGTAATTTACAACCTTCATCCTGAAGCTTATTCTTATTTTTGAATGTAGGTGGGAAAATTTGTTACAAAGTTGAAGGTGTAAAAGAACTCAGTTTTAGAGAACTTGAAATAGCAACAAGCAACTTTGATATCGCTTCTCAAGTTGGACAAGGAGGTTACGGACAAGTTTACAAAGGCATTCTAACTGATGGCACAGTTGTGGCAGTCAAGCGGGCTCACCAAGGATCCTTACAAGGTGAGAAGGAATTTTTCACGGAGATAGAGTTGTTATCTCGATTGCATCATCGCAACTTGGTTTCATTGGTTGGCTATTGTGATGAAGAAGGAGAGCAGGTACTATCTCTTAGACCGACAGATGAAACAATCTTTTGCATTTAGTACTTTGTTTAACTAGTATCTTGAGAATGATAAGAACCGATATAGCAATAGAATTCTGAGGGAAAATTGCAAGGAAAATTGAAGAGAAACTATAGGAAACATAGAGAATGATGATTTTTTTTTAATCAAATTTTCACTGAAACGGAAATAAAGACAGATAGGAGGCTTTTCGAGAGAGCCTCTACACTCCCAAAACTTGCAAAAACGAGAGTATAATTTGGCAAAACCGAGATCTTCCACAAAGTTCACTTTATTCACCAATCTACTAACTGCATAACCGAATTCTCACAGCTTTCCAAGCTGAAATCATCATTCTTCTAGAGCCTTCTAATCACCATTCTTCACATGTGCATCTTCTTCCAAGCTAGCCCCTGAATTGACCCCATCATCCTCCTCCTCAGCTTCCAAATCAGCCCTTGCATTGGCCCCACCAACTTCCACCTCAGCTTCCAACTGGACACTTCCCTTGGCCTGCCCAACTTTCCCACCCGTGCTCTTCCTCCTCACATAGGTAAAACGCATTGAAGGCCTACCATTACCCCGCTTAAAGTTTCACCTTGTCCTCAAGGTGAAATTGTGGGAATTGGGCGTTAATGATATCATAAGACTCCTAAGTATCATCATGGAAAGGTAAATTTGCCCAACAAATCAAAACCTCCAACTCCGACCGAGATCCCCTTTTGCCTTGCCATACCCCCATTAGTTCAGCTAGTTCAGCCACCATCTCAAAGTCAGCAGAAAATGGAGGCAGATTAGAAGAAACCGCCTAAGACGCCCCAACAGTGTGGCGAAGCTGAGACACATGAAATACTGGGTGTATAGCAGCCGTAGCAGGGAGTTCCAATCAATAGGCCACTTTGCTGATGCGGTCCGACACCGGGCCATAGAAACGTGGGGCGAGTTTCTCATTATGGTGGCGGGATAGAGACTTCTGTCTATACGGCCTCAGCTTGAGATAAACCAAGTCATTTACCTCAAACTGCACATGCTGTTGTCTTCCATGGCCATACAGTTTTATCTTAGATTGAGCAAGTGCTGCTTCAATGTGTCCAAAGCTGCATCACGGTCTTCCAGCTCCCTTTCTATGGAATTGAATGCAGAAGACCCCGATTCCATAGCGAATTATGGGTGGCAGCTCGCGCCCATAAAGAGCCTTGAACAGGGTTGTCTGAGTAGCCGTATTGAATGAGGTATTGTACCAACATTCCGACCAGGATGACCACTTGGCCCACTGGTGGGGCTTGTTCTAAACAAAGCAGCATAAGTAGGTCTCTAAGCAACAATTGACTACCTTGGTCTGCCCATTGGTATGAGGGTGGTAGGCAGTGCTTTGAGTGAGTGTAGTTCCTTGTTGATGGCAGAGCTCACTTCAAAGTAATCTAGGGAACACTCAATCTCGGTAGGACACAATAGAGCGGGGAATTCCATGCAAACGAACCACTTCCTTGACAAAAGCTATTCTGACAGTCGTGGCCATGTAAGGGTGTCGAAGCTCGATGAAATGCGCATACTTGCTCAGGGCTTGAAAAGATGAAACTTAAAAGACCTCGTTCATAAAGGCTTGAAAAGTCACTGGAGCATTGGTAAGTCCAAATGGTATCACCAAAAACTCATAGTACCTTCATGTGTCTGAAAGGCTATTTTCAGCACATCTTCAGCCTTGACTCGAATTTGGTGGTACCCGGACTTGAGATCAATCTTCAAAAAAACCATGGCGTCACTAAGCTCATCAAGTAATTCATCAATGATTTGGGAATCAGTTGGGAACCATTTCATTATTAAGGGCCCTGTGATTCACATAAAATCTCCAGCTACCATCTTTTTTCGTTACTAACAAAACAGAACTCGAAAAAGGGCTAACACTCGGCTCGATAATATCGACAGCGAGCATCTCCCCACTAGCTTCTATATTTCATCCATTTGAGCCTGTGCATAGGATAATGGCATGGTCTTGAGCTCGCTATGGTGGTAAACCCGAAGGAGGCTAAAATACACCAGCCCAATTTTAAAGGACAGGCTCAATCTTTGTAGGAACCTCACTTTCAACCCCTTCCATGTTTCCATAGTCCACTATCAAACTATTTAACTCCACAAGAAGTTCATCTCCACTTGTTTTCATGGCGGAGCATTGCCTTAAGAGTCACGGCCGATTTACGCATCCCCGGTTCCCTTTGCAACATTACCTGTAACTCCCCGATTTTGAATTTCATTGTTAACGTCTTTTAATTAAGGTTCATAGCTCCTAATGTTTCAAGCCATTTCATCTCCAATATCACATCCAAGCTACCCAATTCGAAGGGCAAGAAATCCTCAACCGCTTTAATTGACTGCAAAGACAACACCACCCCATGACATATGCCTTCTCCCTTTTCTGATAAACCCGTTCCCAGGACCACACCATAGCCTTCTATTTTGTCTAAAGGAAGGTTCAGTTTGCTTACCAAATCGGTGTCTATGAAGTTGTGAGTAGCTACGCTACCCACCAACACAATCACTTTGTGCTCTCCGACCTTGCTGCCAAGCTTCATATTTTGTGGAGATGTTAGTCCCACATCGAGTTGAAGGAGAACTCGACGATTTCCTTCGACGATCCCCCCTGATCTGACTTATCCTTCTTGCCATGACTGGGCTCAATTCCCTCAGCTTGAACGACGAGCACTTGGAGCTCGCGGTTGGAGTAACGGTGGCCGATGGTGTATTTGCCATGACAGCAGTAGCATAACCCGTTGTCTCTCTTGGCTTGGAGGTCAGAGTCTGTGAGACGACGGAATGGAATCATACTACCTCTCGGCGGTCTTTCTGGATTTGGGGCACTCTGAGTTCGCTGAGGACCTGGTGGCTTACTTGCAGAGCCTTGTAATAGATTTGGGCTCTTGGCCCAAGGCCTAGCCCAGATACTAACCCACGTGAACCCCTTGACTTGCAAATTGTGATCCTCACCCTCTAGGCCATTTCCATGATCTGATCCAAACCAACTGGTTTCAACTTCTGGATTTCGGCTCGAATATCTGGCTTTGGCCCGTTAATGAAGTTCCCCTCTAGAATGTGCTCAAGAACATCTGTGAGAGGCGCCACAAAGACTTCAAGCTATCGGCGATACTCTCGGACTGACGTTTCTTGACAAAGCATGAGAAGTTTCTCACAAAGCGTACTGGTCAGGGTTGTATGAAAACTATCCAGGATCATCTCCTTCAACTCCAGCCCGTTTATGATCGTGCACCGTCTGTCCTCCCACTAGAACCACACCAAAGCCTTCCCATCTAGGCTCGCCAAAGCTACTTCTAACTTCTTAGCTTCTCTGATCCTATTCATGATGAAATACCCCTTGGCTTAAAAAATCCAAATGTCTGGGTTAGATCCATCAAACGCAGGCATATTGAGCCGCCTTACAGGGCTGTCCAAATGAACCCCACCACTGCGGTTCAAACCATGCCATTCCAGACCTTCGCTCAACACCCCAGACTGTCCTGACGGCAATTCTGTCCTCACTAATGATCGATCTCAGTCCTTCGTGTCACAGTGGTGCATCATCTCCTCGAGCTTAGCTAAGATCGAGTCCATACCCTTCTCGAGTTAGGGAATTTTCTACAAATCCTTATGAACCAGCTCCACCTCCATTTGGAGGCCTTCTCACATTGCTCCCACTACTCTTCCATGCGCTTCTCCATTTTCTTGGAAGCTTGCTCCAGATTTTTCTTTGCCGCCATAGCCTATCGGTGCTCTGATACCAATTTGACAAGAACTAATATAGCAATAGGGTTCCGAGGGCAAATTGTAAAGAAATTCAAAGAGAAACTATAGGAAACAAAGAGAATGATATAATTTTTTTATTAAATTTTCACTAAAATGAAAATAAAAACAGATCGGAGGCTTTTCCAAGGAGCCTCTACGCTCCCAAAACTCGTGAAAACGAGAGAATACAAGTTGGCAAAACTGAGATACCCTCTCTCTTCCACAAAGTGCACTTTATTCACCAATCTACTAACTGCCCCCAGCTTTCCAAGCTGGCATCATCATTCTTCTAGAGCCTCGTAATCACCATTCTTCACATGTGCCTCTTCTTCTAAGCCAACCCCTGAATTGACCCCACCGTCCGCCTTCTCAGATTCCAAATCAGCCCCCACATTGGCCACCCCTAACTTCCACCTCAGCTTCCAACTGGACACTTCTCTTGGCCTGCCTGACTTTCCCACCCCTAGTGCTCCTCCTCACATATGAAAAACGCACGAAAGGCCTACGAGAGAAGCATATAACTAATATCTTGTTTTAAAAATTAGTAGCCTATGTGATGACAGACTCTCTTCTTTAAATTATTCTTTTACAGTATTTACACTATATGTTTAAATTAAAATTGTCGTTCTTCTGATTAGGAGACCCTTTATTTTATTTTAAACATACATAATCAAAACATAATACAAATAACGTGTCGTATCTTTCCGAGCCCTTGCAGATGTTAGTGTATGAGTTTATGGCCAATGGTTCGCTTCGCAGGCTTCTCTCTGGTAAAACATTTATTTTTCTTATCATGCATGAACTTAATTCTCCAGTTGCCCATTCTTAGTTTGGATGGTAATTAGTTCTAAAACTTCTCTGGTTCTTGACATTAGTCCTTTTTGCATTAGAAAATGAAAAAAAAAAAAAAAAAAAATTTCCGTTGCAATTTTATTATGATTTCATCCGTAAAAATATTGTCTTTTATTTCAAAAAGAAAAAACAAAATTTATCTTCAATATTACTTTGTTTTCTTTCAATCTAGATATCCAAAAAAAAAAAAAAATTTCAACACATTCTTTGTTTGTAATTGTCAAGTAAACGGCTATGTTGAAGGTTTAATTTCCATCTTTCTCTCTCTCTTTATTTTTCTCCTTTTTATTATTATGTTTTTATTTCTAGTAGATTATAGTTAGCAAAAGTTAATATCATTAACTAGTTTTTAGCATTTGTTAGTAAATGTGTCTTGTTTTACGTTCTATGTTGTTTTATTGCAACAACAGCTGGGTTCAGAAGTTCTCTTGGTTTTGGAATGAGACTGAAAATTGCATTAGACTCGGCAAAGGGTATTCTTTATCTTCATACTGAAGCTGATCCACCAATAATCCACCGTGATATAAAGGCAAACAACATATTGTTGGACTCCAAATTTACTGCAAAAGTTTCTGATTTCGGAATCTCAAAGCTCGCACCGGTCTCTGATGCCAAAGGAGCGGAAACTGCTCATGTATCCACAGTTGTGAAGGGCACCCCAGTAAGTAGTGTAGCCACAACCCTTCGGTAGAGGAGTAATTGCACAATCAATTTTCTTTTGCAGCATCTTAATTTTGGCACTTATAAGAATTTTGAATATGTACCCTAATTTTAATGCTATTTAGTCAACCAGTTTTAGTACTACCATATTTCCTTTGTCTAGCTATTCGAGTTGAAACATTGGTTTTAATCAATTCTTGA
>CAMOHE010054993.1:43835-69048 GCA_946598075.1 Artocarpus hirsutus | reverse complement strand
GTCTTTTATTTCAAAAAGAAAAAAAAAATTTATCTTCAATATTACTTTGTTTTCTTTCAATCTAGATATCCAAAAAAAAAAATTTCAACACATTCTTTGTTTGTAATTGTCAAGTAAACGGCTATGTTGAAGGTTTAATTTCCATCTCTCTCTCTCTCTTTATTTTTCTCCTTTTTATTATGATGTTTTTATTTCTAGTAGATTATAGTTAGTAAAAGTTAATATCATTAACTAGTTTTTAGCATTTGTTAGTAAATGTGTCTTGTTTTACGTTCTATGTTGTTTTATTGCAACAACAGCTGGGTTCAGAAGTTCTCTTGGTTTTGGAATGAGACTGAAAATTGCATTAGACTCGGCAAAGGGTATTCTTTATCTTCATACTGAAGCTGATCCACCAATAATCCACCGTGATATAAAGGCAAACAACATATTGTTGGACTCCAAATTTACTGCAAAAGTTTCTGATTTCGGAATCTCAAAGCTCGCGCCGGTCTCTGATGCCAAAGGAGCGGAAACTGCTCATGTATCCACAGTTGTGAAGGGCACCCCAGTAAGTAGTGTAGCCACAACCCTTCGGTAGAGGAGTAATTGCACTATCAATTTTCTTTTGCAGCATCTTAATTTTGGCACTTATAAGAATTTTGAATATGTACCCTAATTTTAATGCTATTTAGATACGATGACTCACCGGGTGTTTGGCAAAGTGGTGGGAACTGCGGTTCCTACCACAAACTCAGTTATAAACAGTATAAAGCTTTCACATACTACAGTAACAATAAAAAAATTGCTACAGTGTAAAGCTCTCACATGCTACAGTAAAAATGGTTCTCATCACTGGTTCCCATCACCTTCCAAACACCCCCTAAGTCAACCAGTTTTAGTACTACCATATTTCCTTTGTCTAGCTATTCGAGTTGAAACATTGGTTTTAATCAATTCTTGAAAGGGTTGAACTACTTTATGCTGATTTTTCCACATTTTTGGACTCTTATAATTATCTAATGCAAGTAAGGTCAAACTATTTTACCTGAGATTTTTTTTCTATCGAGATTTTAACAAATAAGTGAACGAAAAGACTATTTTGAGATAATTTAATAGATTAGGAATTCGTTTTGAGATATTTTAAAAGGTCAAGAATCAAAATAACATTTTATTTATGATTTAGAGTCTAAGAATAAGATTAACTCTAGTAAAAAGAAAAAAGCAACAATTTCATCTGTTATGGGATATATATCAACCATGTGTGAATGAAGAATTCAAGATTTTTGTGCATATTTTTTGAAGAGTAATACCGTGTCATTTTTTAATTTTGCTCCCCTAATGGCAAGCTCATGTTCTAATTTTAGTGATAGTCCCAGTGAGTTTCAAAAGGAATTCCTAATAAGAGTAAAGATTCAGTGGGCACCGTTTTGTTGTTCTTTGCTTGGTTTGTTTTTCTATCATGTAGGAGGTATAAGAAGTTTATTAGTTCTCTTTTCATGTAGGGGTATCTCGATCCAGAATATTTCTTAACCCACAAGTTAACGGAGAAGAGTGATGTTTACAGTCTTGGAATTGTGTTTCTAGAACTCTTAACGGGGATGCCTCCTATTTACCGTGGCAAAAACATTGTTCGCGAGGTAAATTTAATTCTTTGTGTAACAAATTTTTCAAATATCTTTTCTTAAATTTTCATTGGCATGCGACTTAATGCCCATATACTTGAAGTTTCCTCTTTTCTTTTTCCTGCCAGCTTAATATCAAATTTTCTTTTATGTCTCTATTTGATGGACGCTATGCATTTTAGCCAAGTAATAGTTCTTCAATTAGTTTGAAGTAGCAAAGCCATATATCCCTACTATCCCCTGGATTTATTCCTCTTTTATCTCTGTTTAATTAAGGGTGGTTTTCACCACAAACTTAATTATGAACAGTGTAAAATTTTCACATGCTACAGTAAAAACGGTTCTTACCACTAGTCAAACACTCTATTAAATTTTGAATCCGCCTTAAATTATATCCTTTGTCGTAATTAGATTACAATTTCTTAAATACGAACTTTACTCTTGAAAAACAGTGACCAAACAAGATTTAAGTCTGTCTACCAAAGTCCAAACATGATACTTCTTTCCTTCCTTTATTTACTTGAATATGAATTTTATTCTTGTTGGAATCGTTCCTCTTAATTAGAATGTTTTCTCGCTTTTTTTTTTTTAAATGGTTAAAATAGTATTTTAAAACGTTGTCCTATTTCAATATAATTTGTAGTGGTTTTCGATGTGGCTTGTATTTTTTCAATGTACATGGTCGTTTTGAGACAAAGTCAAAGGACGGAGTACCATATAACAATTAATTTACTAATTTTATATATGTTATCATCCCCAAAAGTTTTGACATGACCACCAAGTCCATGTTAGCTTCTTCTTCTTAGCATTATTATTATTATTATTATTATTATTATTATTATTATTATTATTATTATTAGGGATTTTTAAGTTAGAGGTCATTTGGCATTTAGGTTGGTATTTTGAAAACTCAAGTCCTTATGCTTTTACAATGTTAGCGTCTCGGTCTCTATTTTAAAAATTTAGACATTTAAATCCCTAAACTTTTAATTTATTGACATTGTTAGTTCTTTTTTTTTTTTTTGCTATTAAATAACTTTAAGATGTCAATATTTTAAGTTTTTTTAAGCATTTATATTTAATAAAAAAATTCCTCAAAAGCTCTCCTTTTTTAATTATAACTTTTTTTGGTCCAAACATAATGCTTAGATGCCTTAGCATAAAGCTAATTATGATAACTATCGGCATTAAATGATGGTAAGAAATTCATAAATATATATTCTATTATATTTTGGGTAAATGTTTTCCAATTTATAATTTTGTAACTAAATAACTCTAAATCAACAATTAGTTGTTCAATTGCATATTTTTCTTTCCTTAAAATCTTTTATATAATTTAGGATAATAAAAATATGTAAACGGATAATAATAACTGTACAACTAATTGTTGGTTACTGTATTTTTTTAGTTATGTTATTGTAATTTGAACCTAACTTCCTTAAAATATAATAAAATAGATGGCCAATTTCTTCAATAATATTTCTAAATTTCTTTTTTTCCAGTTTATAACTAATTACTTTGTTGTCATTAATTATCATACTTAACTTTATGCTAGGACATTTAAACATTATTTTTAGACAAAAATAATAAGTTACACTTTAAAAAAAGAAGAGCTTTTGATGACTTTTTGTCAAAAATATATATATATATATATATATACGTTTTTATTGTCAATGACCGAATAAACAAAAAAGTTTTAAAATATTGACATTTCTTGTGTCATTTAACAGCAAATTAAAAAAAAGATAGAGGCTAGTGGTGCCAATAAAAAAAAGACTTCGAGGACTTAAATGTCTAAAATATTAAAATAAAGACTAATAATGTCAACAAATTGAAAGTTTAAAAATATAAGTGTTTAAATTCTTAAAATAGAGACTTAAGTATGGTTATAAAGTTTAAAAACATAGGGCGTAAAGTTTACTTATTATTATGATTATGATAATTATTAGTAGCATTAAAACTTGAGATGATGTTATTTTCATCTTCAATTGTAAAATACAGGTTCATGCAGCATGTCAATCCGGAACAATGCTCTCCATCATAGATAGGGACATGGGTCCGTACAATACAGAGTGCGTCGAGAAATTTATGCAGTTGGCCCTCAAGTGTTGCGGAGACGAGACAAAAAGGCGGCCTTTGATGCTGGAAGTGGTGAGAGAGTTAGAAAACCTGTGCTCAATGCTTTCACTATCCCAAACAAATCGATTGGAAACAGATGCCTCGTCTTCAGGAACATCACTCTACTATGGAAGGAACCCTTATGTATCGTCCGATGATTACGTGGGAAGTGATCTTGTAAGCGAAGTTTTTCCTGATATCAAACCTCGCTAAGTGTGATTATAAATTCTCTTAATGGTCAGGATATGTACTACTAGAGTTTGTCAGGCTTTTTACATCTCATGTTTATGGCTTGATGGGCAGATGGTTCTTGGTCTCCCTCATTTGAGCATTTTGTACCTTTGCATGTATCTTCAATGGACTCACTGGATTGGTCCCCTCTCTCTGTGTTTTGTTTTTGTGTTTTTTTGGAGAAAATATCTGTTAAAGAGGAGTCAAAAGGTCAGCCTGTGCCGCCTTGAGTCTTCCCTCCACGTCACCAAGAAGCTGCCAGTAAAACCAACATTCAAAAGATGATGTGCAGCATACACTTGTGTGACAGTCATATATCCTTACCCATTGTATGTAACGGATCATTACTGTACCATTATATAAAGCAATAAATGGGTCCTCCATTAACCATTGAGGCATTTCACAAGCTCTCTTTTTAAGCCTTTTGTGTCTTTTGTGTTTTGCTTTTCGTTTATAAAAGTATCAGTCCTTTTCTTCTTTTTGTCTCAATCATATATTCAAACATGACATCAGAGCAGTTAACACTAACGTCAAAAGCACTGAGTCACTGAAATCGACTGTGGCTGCTCAGACCTAGATCAAAATTTCCCCCGGAGCTAGCAGCTCATCTAGTGCTAGCAACTCCTCACAACTTCAGCTCTCTAGCAATCTTAACTTCATTTTGCAGTTGAAGATTGACAAAACTAACTATCTGGTGTGGCGCTCTCAGGGTCTTCCTGTCCTTGGAGGTAATGACCTCGAAGGCTATATCAATGGAATGGAACCGTACCCATCTGAATTTATTCTCTCAGATCCAGATATAACTCGAGTCTCCCACACACTAAACCCAGCCTTTTTTCACTGGAGAAGACAAGACCAACTCCTCCTAGGCTGGCTACTTGCATCTATCTCTGAAATAGTGCTGAGTCAAGTTGTCGGTTGCACAACTTCCCATGAAACTTGGACCGCCCTTGAGCGTCTTTATGCCTCACCTTCAAAGACAGGACTTCTTCACTCAAGATATAGACGCAGAGCACCAAAAAAAGGTGCGATGAGCGTTGCTAACTATGTGACCAAAATGAAATCCATTGCTGATAGCTTAGCTGTAACCGGAGCACCCATCTCCGATGATGACCTTATCATGTTCTTTCTTGCTGGTGTCAGCACTGAATATGATCCCGTTGTGGACAGCATCACCTCTCGACCTGAAACTTTCACTTTGCAAGACGTGTGTGCCATACTTTTAAGCCAAGAGGCATGGTTAGAGCAGCTATATGCTTGCTCACAAGATCTGCAAAATGCCTCAGCCAACTTTGCAGCCAACTCGACCAAAAATCCTCACAGCAAACAAAACACTCCAAGCACTCACTCAAACCATTTCCTTGCAGCTTCTCAACAACACAAACATTCTCCCAACAGGCATCTCACGCGCTACAAACCCTTCCTCAAGTGGATCACCAATGGAACCTCTATCTCCCTGCTCATCTACTTCACATACTTCACCTTTACCACAAATTCTTTTGCCTCCACAAAAACCACCCGCTTCGCCATCCACACCAAAAACTAACTCACCCTTAATTCCCTCTACCCTTTCCCTACCAAGACAAACACGCCGTGATCACTCGATTTTGAGTTGGAACATTCAAGCCAAAAAAATTATTTTACCATGCCAGCCTTACCCCCTCTGAACCCGTAATAGTTCAGCATAGGGCTGAACAAAAACAGCCCGCAACTCCCACCTGCCTGCACCCGCACTTGCACCCGCCCCGCCCGAAAAAAGCGGTTCCATGTTAGCAACCCTCCTGTCAACATATATAGGCAGGCAGGTTCGGTTTTGAGATTTAGGCTGCAGGTTCAACCTGAACCCGCCCGTCTATTATTTTATTTATTTTTAAGTGATTCTACATGAGGTGGGAATGTTTTGCTATACAAAACCAACCTTTTGGCCGAGGACCAAGATGTACTAAAGCTCAAACATAAAAACATTCCTACCTCTCTTGTTATGTCGATTGCATGAAAAGGACATGAAGTCAAAGATTCACATATCTATCCACAGTTTAGAAAGTATTTTTGTGAGTAATGAAAATAGCTACGTATAAACAAGTATCACACGTGCATAGCGAAGAAAATAAGTGTCCCATATGCAGAAAGGAATAAACTAGATCCAATCTTGGCCCGTCTAAGTGTGGTTATATATAGATCACTAAACTTACTATAGACGTAAGTCATTGCAAGAATTATGAAGTAACAAGTTCAAAAAGTTTCATGCCAAGCCAAGCAGATAACTAAAACCAATTTGCATAAACGTGAATCTGATAGTTTTTGGAAACTCAAAATCCAAAACTGCATAGAAGGGCCAAAGTTCACAGAAGGCTCACATTTATAAGCTGAAATGTTTATGTATCACATTATATATAAAGATAAAGTTTTACGAGTAAATGTAATATAGATCAAATAGAGCTATAGTGGAACCTAACTTCAGATAAATGCTAAGATTAATTTACTTATTTTGATACTTATTTCGATGATTACTAAAATCAAATAACACGTATAAAATGCTAAAATTAAGTTTTAGTTTGCAAGTTGCAATGTGTCACGTTATTTCTTAATTTGTTATGTTGAGATATAATTTATTTAGATACCCTTGCATCATTTAGTATTCATACCCTATCAAAGAAAATGAATGCCAAATTTATTTAAAAATCTTTCAAGTTCGCATGTTATAATACAATGATTATAATTGTGCAAAAAGATATCTTAGTATTATTGATAAGATTCATTCCTAAGTTTAGTTAGGTAGGGGATTGGACTGTTTCTCGTTACACCTTTTCAAAAAGTCCAAAAAATTACATTGAGCTATAGTATAGGCCTAAACTGCCTCAACCCGTCTGTATCCGCCTACACCCACCCGCACGCAAACCGAAACCGCCTGTCATTCCACGGGTGGTCTGTGGGTTGGTTAATCGCCAACCCGCCATCCAAAAAATCAACCTGCACCCACTCAAAAACTGCCAAACCGCTTGTTGTTCACCCCTAGTTTAGCAAGCTCTCTCTAGCCCTATCTGGAGAACAGCCATGGAAAACGAACTCATCGCTCTCTATCGCAATAAGACATGGACTCCTGTCCCAGTAACTCAAAACATGAAGATCATCTGTTGTAAATGGGTGTTTTGCTCAAAATTCAATGCCAACTGTTCGCTCCAACACCGTAAGGCTCATCTTGTGGCTAAGAGCTTTCACCAAACGCCTAGGATTGACTTCTTGGAGACTTGTAGTTCAGTCATAAAGCCGGCATCTGTTCGCATTATACTTTCTCTTGCTGTGACTTTTAATTGGCAAGTCCACCAACTTAACGTCAACAACGCGCTTCTTAATGGCTCAATTCAAGAACAAGTTTTCATGCACCAACCACTGGGCTTTGAAGGCCCCTCTTGCCTTACTCATGTTTGCAAACTTAATCGAGCTTTGTATGGTTGTTTGAACGATTGTGCCATTCTTTGTTGCATCCTCAGCTCAGCTGACACCTCTCTCTTTATATACTCACGGGGCACTACAAGATTGTATCTCGTTGTTTATTTCGATGACCTTTTGCACATTGGCACTAATCCCCACCTTATTGACAAGCTCATCACCCATCTTGATCAACAATTTGCTCTAAAGCGGTTGGGTCCTATTCACTACTTTCTTGGCATTTAAGCAACTCGTCCTTCCCAAGGCCTTCACCTCACCTAAACTAAGTACATTGAGGATATTCTGTCCCGCACCAAGATGTCCAATCCCAAGCCTCTCCGCACTTCAGCAACACCAAGCAAGAAGCTAAGCCTTCATAACAGTGATCCTTTTGATAACCCCACACTCTATCGTAGCACCATTGGCGCCTTCCAATATGTCACTCTTACTCGACTTAAGATTGCCTACATTGTCAACAAACTCAGCCAATTCCTTCATTTCTCATTAGCAAGCTTGCAAGCGTGTTCTTCATTACCTTAAAGGCTCCCCTACTTGTGGACCCTTCTTTTGTCCTGCCTCAGCTCCAAGCTTACAGTGTACGACCCACATTTTCGCTTGCAGGGGTTAATAATAAAATTTAATGAAGAGAAGGAACGGTAATCTTAGTATTTCGATAAATTTAATTGTTTCAGGAACCATTTGGAGTCTGATTTTGCAAACACACGAGGTATTTTAGACATTTTCATTGAAGAGGTGTAAAAGTGGTCTTTAGGCAAACACAAAAAGTGCTTTGGATTAGAAAAATGGAGTGTTTGGGGTTTTTTTTGTTGTTTTTTGTTTCTTATATTTCAATCTCAAAATTTAAAGATGTATGGTGAAAACGTCTCTTCATTTTCAATGCTTTATCGAATTTTGTGATGTTTTATTAATACATGGTACATCCGAGACTCAATTGATATACAAGATGGAAGGAACCGAAGCCGAAGCATCTGGTTCCTTGTATTGTTTTCTGTCTTGTAGACTAACCAAATTTATCCACAACTCATTGCATTGTATGGTAGTGTAACACCTAAAAATTAATTAAATGAGATTAGTGTATAAAGTGGTGAATTGGTATTCTTTAAAGAAATTTGAACTTAATTTAATTATTTTGTGATATTTTTAAATTAATCCCACTTTTAATTATTTTTATTTGTTATTTTAAATTTTGAAACAAAATAATTTATTAAATACCCGATACGTCTCATTTTGAAAATCATGTACTGAACGTGGTTTCCAGCTTAAGAAAACCACTCATACCCCCTCTATTTATCTCCCCTCTTCTTCCTTACTCTCCCTCACTCTCTCTCTCTCTCTCTCAGCTCACTTTCTGTCTCTTCCCAACCGTCACTCTCGCTTCCTCTCTTTCAATTTTGTTCCAAAAATTTGAGTTTAAGTCTTGATCTTCAGCTGGATTGAGAGCTTAGGAACACGTTTGAGTCTCCACAAACTAGATTTAAAGCTCAAAATCGAAGTTAGTTACTCTATTTTTCTAAAATTTCAAACTTTTCCCAAATTTCTCAATTTTCTTTGAAAGTTGAAATCCAATTTTTTTGAGCTTAAAAAACCTTCAATCTAGGTTTGACACCCCCCCAAATGATTATGAACCTAGGCTTGATTCAACAAAAATTGAATTAAAATCAAGGTTTTCTTTTTTTTTTTTTTTCTCATTTTTGGAATAATTTGAAAGTCTCTATGAAAAACTTCTTTAAAGGTGTTTAAATGTATTTCAATATGTTTTTCTTAACATTCATGGACATTATATATGCTCTGGGAACTGAAAAAAAAAGGTTGGAAATGGGATTCCAGGCTTGGGGAGGTCGAGATTTGAAATCTAAAAATTTTTAGCTTTTGCCAGTTCGACAATCGATCTTGAGCATCGATAGGCCGGACTCATGAGTTCGGCATGCCAGACTCATCTGGTCGCAAGCCAAACCTAGAACAGTTCGGAAGGCCGGTTCTGTATGGCCGGTAGACCAAACTATGGAATTCGACAGGCCGGACCAGGAAGTTCAGCAGGCCGACTGAACCTTAAAAACATGACGTTTTTCACCCGTTTTCACTGTTTAAAACATATATGGAGACCTTGATTTGACATCATGATTTTATGATTATTAAAGGCATACTAAGATGCCATGAGTTAGGATAGTAATGTAGAATACTCTAAGGTAGAAATTGATAAACTTAGTTTACCTTTAAGGTCGTTCGTGGTTTCATGGAGCTAACATATAGCAGGTCGGGACTACGATATTGGGCTTTGGTACAGTATATCGAGGTAGGACTCTAAACCTCTTCCTTTGGTAGCCATGTTTCTAAAAGGATTTTGGCCACAAAGTGTTTTCTTTCAAAAAGGTTTTCAAGAAATGATTGAGACGAATTTAATTAATTTCTTTCAATATCTGTTGGATAATGAATGATCATAATAAATGTAAATGAGAATACTCGGTAATATGAGACTTGAATAATAGAATATATATATATATATATATATATATAGGTATGATGCCACATTCAAAGATAGGGTCTATAGAGAATGACTTTGGGGGTAGGTCCCGAAACCCAACTGGACCACAACGGTGATGATACTATTGGTTTGTTGAAGAAAAGAGGATAAATCATTTCCGGATGAATAAATTAAATGGTAAGAATAAGTTCAATAAATTTTATTTATTTACTGTGTTTTATAATTCTTATGCAAATGCTAGATTTTATATTCGAATTAAATGTTTCCTTTCAAAGCTTAGTCCTACTGACCCGTCTGCTTACATTTTTTTATTGTTTTAAAACCCTTTTTCCTCTAGGTGGATTGTAGCTTAGGACTGATTGGGATTCCACAGAGCTGACGCGTGGACTGTAGGATTTTCTAGTTTGAGGTCATTTACTTATCAAATCAAGGCATGTAATATTTTAATCCTTACTTCTCGTATTAGACTATGGTTGTAATTTATTATTGTAGATATTATGTGTGTGCACAAACATAGGTTCGGTGGGGCCCAACTCGTATTTATTTGTCCTTATTATCTTACTATTTTATTTCCTTTTATCTGCTTTCATTTAACGGTAAGACCTTTAAAAAGTTTTAAATTTTCATGTTTACAAAATAACTCAAATGTTTAATTAGCGTTTTTAATTAAAATTTTGATTTATTTAATTTAATTAATATGCCACATCACTACTTGGATCAGTGTATGTGACAGAATGGTATCAGAGCCTTAGGTTATGAACCTTGAGAATTATGCACACATAGGTCTGACAATGAAAGACCACTAACAGTCTAATTTTGTTTTCAAAACTAAGTGAATGGCACCTAGGCCTTGTCCAGCTGCTGCTAACGCAAACCCTACAAATGATGAGGGCATGAGAAGGGCTATGTTTGCTGCTTTTTTGGCAAATAGCGACGAGGGCTAGGCTTGAAGATTCTAAGGCAAGTCGTCGACATGAGTATTTTAAGGAATTTCGAAGTGCATCCATCCTGACTTTTGACGAAAATGGGGACCCGCAAGTAGCTAAATATTGGTTAGACTCAGTGGTGAAACACTTGGATATTCTTGGTGTACCAGCAAAATACCGAGTGGAATTTATAGCTTATAAACTAAAGGGAAGTGCTAACACTTTGCAGAAACAAGCAAAGCGTTTGGAAAATATAAGAATATCAACTGGAATATACTTGAGGAATTGTTCTACGAGCGTTATTTTCCACAAGGATACAAAGCCTAGAAGGTCATCAAATTCTATCGATTGGAATAGGGTGATATGACGATTTGGCAATATGAAGCAAAGTTCAATGAACTGGCCAAATTTGCTCCATCGGCCGTGGCTTTTGAGCGAGAAAAGTGTATTAAGTTTCAGGAAAGGCTTAGAGCATCCATCTGACAACAATTGGTTGCCTTGCAACTCTAAAATTTTGGTGAATTAGTATCATCAGCTTTATCTATGGAAAGTAACTACGCTCTCTACTACGAGAATCTGGCAAGGACAATAGGAGGACCCCAAAGGAGTAATAGAAGAGGTAATAACAACCGTCAAGCTCAGGGGAAGAATCAACAAGGAAACGTCAATAGCGAGAGTAATAGTTCATCAAGTGGTGGATGAAGTGGCCCTTACAACTTCTATTGCCACTAGTGCAACCGGGACACATCAAGTGGAACTACCCAATAAGGAATGCTCAGCAAGGACCTCAGACTAAAGAGGGTGCAGGTTGTTAGTTCCAGACTCACACCTTAGCTCCACCTCAGTAGATCCCATAGCTGCAGTTCCATCAGTTCACTTCACAATAGACACCCTATCCAGCGTCAAGTTACAAGCCGCAAAACTTTCAGATGAATGCCCACAGTATAGAGCACCCAATACGGCTAGTGTACTGTCACCTCTACTGCAGCAATATCAGCCGAAAATTTCGGGACCTAACAATGCTAACAGGGGAAAAGGAAAGGCTCCAACTCAAGTGCACACCATGACTTCAGGAAGTTCAGATACTCAGACCAACAATGTAGTTGTTGACGGTACGATTTTGGTTTCCTAGTCTTTAGCTCATGTTTTGTTTGATACTGGTGCTGTTTATTCTCTCATTTTGCGTTTATTTGTATATGCTTAGGATTAAAAATAGAGGAATTTGATATGCCTATGGTAATTACCTCAACCTTGGGGC
Source organism: Artocarpus hirsutus (assembly GCA_946598075.1). Taxonomy (NCBI): domain Eukaryota; kingdom Viridiplantae; phylum Streptophyta; class Magnoliopsida; order Rosales; family Moraceae; genus Artocarpus; species Artocarpus hirsutus. Next base: position 56,979 of record CAMOHE010054993.1, on the reverse strand, counting down.
AAGTGTATGAAACTGTGTATGTAAATCTTGTAAGATAATGATTGGGGGTGAGATTTTAAAAAGTAATTTGATTGTAATCCCCATGAGTTCCTATAATATAATCTTAAGAATGGACTGGTTGTCCAAGTATAGTGCCCTATTAGACTATCACTTTAGGAAGATAGCCCTAGTGTCTGATAGAAGGATGACAATCACTTACCAAGGTAGTAATGACCAAGTGATAACTGAACGACTCATGAAGATGTGTCTTGGAGGGCAAAGAAATTTAGCTTGTTATGTGCTCCTTCAAAACCTAGAAGAAGAGTCTAGTGTAGCTGAAAGAAATGTAGCGATACCAATGGTTGATGAGTTCAATAATATCTTCTCTAATGAGTTACCTAGATTACCACCACACCGAGAGATTGAATTTGGTATTGAGGTATTTCCTAGGACCACTCTGATTTCTGTAGCACCGTATCGAATGGCACAGGTAGAAATGAAGGAATTGAGAAAGCAACTTTAGGAACTTACGGATAAGGGATTGTCACGCCCCAGAGTATGAGAGATGACGTGGTGGATTAATTGAGTTTATTAAACAAAGATTTAGTTAAAAACTGGGTTTTAAAATTAAATTTATTAATAAAAAAATGTGATAATTTTAAAATCGTTTATTTATAACGAGCAGTTATAATATTCGAACAAATAAAATAATAAAATAAAACAAGCGATGAAGAGATAATAAAATAATATAATACTAGGTGAGGCGAGAATGGGTCCCACTGAACCACATCTTATGCACACACATAGTACTGACAATATTACATTACAACTATAGTCCAAAATAAAAGGCAAAGTTAAGATTTTACATGCCTTGAATTGTTGTATTACAACCTACCCAAATCTTCTACTCGTCGCAAGTATGATCAACAGACTATTCTCTGATCCTAAGCTGATATCCACCTAAGGGGTAAGATTTTAAAACAAATAAAACGTGAGGGAAGGCACAGTAGAACTATATTTTTAAAACAATTTAATATTGAAAGAAATTTTATTATTCAAATAAACATATAGGAAACAACAAGAATAAATAAATGAATGGATGAAAATTTAATAAAAGTTTTATCTAACCAAAACAGTTTAATTGGTCAACCAGAAAGAATATCATTTTCCTTTCTTGGGCAAATCATATGTAAATCACCACCGTAGTGGCCTAGTTGGGTTTCAGGATCTGCCCCCAATGTCGCGCACTACACGACCCGATCTCTGATATGGCATCATGCCCTTTCAAACATAAATATATATATATATATCTTTTTGTGATTATTAAAATCTCTTTCTACCAAATATAATCATTTACATTCATTATGAGGTTTATTATGAAAAATCACCTCAATTCTACTATTTATGAAATCAGCCAATAAAAATATATTTTCAACCAATCATTTGAAAACTTTTTTTTTCTTTTTTTTTTGGTTAAAAATTCCTTTTAGGCCAAAACATTTAAAACTAGCTACCAAGGAAGGAGTAGAAGTCCGACCTCGATAATCATGTCAATGTCTCTCACTGAAATCTAGGTCCACTATACGTTAGCTCCGCAGATCCACGCGCAACCTTAAATGAAAACTAGGTCTATTAGCATCTAGCGTGAGATATTCTATGTTACTAAATCATCTCATGGTGTCCTAATGTGCTATTTAGGTTTATAAAATCATTTTACAAAGTTGGAATTTAAATCGGGGTTCAAAACGATGAAAACGGGTGAAAAATCACAAAATGTCACCATGCCCGGTCGGCCTGCTTGTCGCCCTGGTTCGGCCAGCCGAACTGCACAGTTCGGCCTGCCGGAGAACCAAGTCCGATCGGCCAAACTTTTTCAGGTTCGGCCTGCCGATCGGATGAATCCGACCTGCCGAGCACAAAGTTCGACCTATTGATCTGAAAAAATTCTAGAATTTTCTAAGCACGGGTCTCAGCCTCCCTGAGCCCAAATCTTCAATTTCAACCTGTTTTCTCAATTCTCAGGCATGGGTAATGATCATAATTGATAGAAAAACATAGTAGATTACTTTTTGATGCTTTAAAACAAGTTTTAAACAAAATTTTCAAATAAATCCAAAAATAGAAGAAAATAGAGAAAAATGAAAAATCTTGATTTAAATCTGTTTTTGATGAAACAAAGCTTGTAATCTAGTTATTCTAAGTTCATCTAACTAAGATTAAAGGTTTTCTAAGCTTAGAAAAGCTTAGATTTTTGAAATGCAAGAAAAATTTAAAAATTTAAAAAGTTTTAAAAATTTAGAAACTAACCTCGAATCAAAGCTTTAATCGAGTTTGTGGTTGCTCAATTGCGTTCCCGAGCCTTTAATCCACTAGCCCGAAGCTTGAAATTGAATTTTGTTTCAAAATTTTGAGAGAGAATGAGAGAGAGAGACCGAGACCGAGAGAGAAAAAGAGAGAAAGGGAGAGTGAGAGTGAGAAAGAGAAAGAGAGATTGAGAGATTTTATAAAGAAAAATTGAAGGCTATTTTAAAAAATACCACGTCTTGCATGTGGTTTTCCAAAGTAGGACATGTTGGTCATTTAACAAATTATTTTTTTTTTCAATATTTAAAATAACAATTAAAAATAATTAAGAGTAACTAAAAATTATTAAAAGAATAAAAAATAACATTAATTTAGAAACTTTACAAAATGATCAAATTAAGTTTAAATATTTATTATGGCATACTAATCCACAATTTAACATTCTAATAATACTTAATTAATCTCCGGACGTTACAGGGATACATTCGAAATAGTACGTCACCGTGGGGTGCGTCAGTTTTGTTTGCTAAGAAGCATGATGGTACTCTCCGATTGTGTATTGACTATCGATAGCTGAATCGGATCATCGTAAAGAATAAGTATTCGTTGCCAAGAATTGATGAGCTATTTGATCAGTTAGAAGGTTCTCAATACTTCTTGAAGATAGACTTATGGTCTGGATACGATCAGTTCAGGATTAAGAAAGATGATATTCCCAAAACAGCTTTCAAGATCTAGTATGGACATTTTGAACTTCTTATGATGACTTTGGATTGACGAATGCTCCTACAGCTTTCATAAATTTGATGAACAAGATTTTCGGGCCTTATTTAGATAAGTCTGTGATCATGTTCATTGATGATATACTGATTTAATCTAAGACCTGGGAAGAGCATAAGCAACATTTAGGGATTGTACTTCAGACCCAACGAGAGCACCAGCTGTACGACAAAAAAGAAAAGTGTGAATTTCGGTTGATCGAGGTTAAGTTTTTGGGACACATCATCTCAGAGCAAGGTATTTCAGTGGATCCTTCCAAGATAGAAGCGATAATGCATTAGGAATGATCGAGGAATGTGGCCAAAATCCATAGCTTCTTAGGACTTGCTGGATACTACAGGAAATTCATGCAAGACTTTTTGAAGATGGCAACTCTATTGACACGATTGATGAAGAAGAATATTCGATTTGAATGGGATGAAGAATGTGAGTTTGCCTTCTAAGAATTGAAGAACAGGTTAACCATCGCTCCAGTGCTGATCATACCGAGTAGTGACGAGATGTACAAAGTCTACACTAATGCATCGAGATGAGGACTTGGATGTTTGTTGAGGCAACATGGATAAGTTGTGGCTTATGGATCGTGACAGTTGAGACCTCATGAGCAGAACTACCCTACTTGTGACTTTGAACTTGCTGCAGTGATTCATGCCGTGAAGATTTGGAGATATTATTTGTATAGAGCATCATTCCAAATTTTCTCGGATCACAAGAGTCTAATGTACCTGTTCACTGAGAAGGATTTGAACTTGAGGCAATGAAGATGGATAGAATATATGAAAGATTACGATTTCACGCTGTAGTATCATCCTAGGAAAACTAATGTGGTTGCAGACGCGCTTAGCAGGAAGTTTATAGGAATTCTTGCTTGCTTAGCACTAGAGGATTAGAGAAGAGAAGCTACGGTAAGTGAATATGAGTTGTAGTATCATAAAGATTTTGATCAGGTTTTGCTGTATCATATGAAGTTTACTCCAGTGCTTGTTCAGATGGTAAAGCAAAGTCAATGGCAGGATCAACATCTATAGGGGATATGGACGCAGATTCAGAATGGAGAATATTTTAAGGAATGAAAAATACATGCAGATGGATCGTTGTATTTTAGGAAACATATGGTAGTGCTTGCGATAGAGACAGTGACGAAGGTCGTGATGAACGAAGCCTACAAGGCTCGATTTGCCATTCATCCAGGAAGCATAAAAAAGTATCGCGATTTGAAGAGGCAATATTGGTGAAAAGGTATGAAGAAGGATGTCCAAGAGTACATCATTAAGTGTGTGACTTCTCTCTAGGTAAAAGCCATGCATTAGAATCCTACTAGACAGCTTTAGCCGCTTCCCATTCCAAGGTAGAAATAGGAGCATGTTACGATAGATTTTCTCACTAAATTGCCGAGGACAAAGCAAAAGTACGATGCAACTTGGTCATTGCTGATAGCTTGACGAAATCAGCGCATTTCATACCTTTCAGATTGACGTGTTCGAGAAAAGTTCTTAGAGAGGTATATCTAGAAAATATAGTAAGACTACATGGGGTTCTATTGTCCATCACTTCTAATATAGCGATACACCCAAGTATTGGAGGAGTTCTAGGAAGCCTTGCGAAGGAGTTTGAATTTCAGCACTGTTTTTCATCCTCAGACTAACGGGTTGTCTGAGCGACTCATTCAGATTCTTGAGGATATGTTACGTGTATGTGTATTGGACTTTAGTGGGAACTAAAAGAAGCACCTACATTTGGCAGAATTTGCGTACAACAACAGTTATCAAGCGAGTATTAGGATGGCACCATTTGAAGCACTCTATGGACGACCGTGTCGATCACTAGTGTGTTAGGTAGAACTAGGGGATAAGGTCATTATTGGACTTGATGAGATCTGTGAGAGCAATGAAAAAGTCGCCGTGATTCGTGATCGATTAAAAGTTGCTCAAAATAGGCAAAAGTGTTATGCGGATAGAAACGCCGACCTCTGACTTTCAAAGTAGGAGATTTCGTTCTCTTGAAGGTTTCACTGTGTAAGAGTACTACGTGTTTTAGTGTAAGTAGGAAACTTGCACCAAGGTACATTGGTTCGTTTGAGATTTCTCAACGTGTTGCCGTAGTCGCATATCGTCTCAATCTTCCTCCTGATCTCTCTCATGTTCACAATGTATTCCACGTGTCGATGCTTCAAAAATGTTCGCTCGTGCAAAGAAAGATAGTCTCATTCCATGATGCGCAGATCTAATAAGACATGACCTACGAGGATGTACCAGTCTAGATTATTGATCGGAAGGTAATAAGTTTGCGACGCTATGATATACTGCTAGTGAAAGTCAGGTAGCAACATCACGGAGTTGATGAAGTGACTTCGGAATTGGAGTCAACTATGCGAGAGTTGTACCTCCATTTATTTTGTTTCTGAGTTGATTTCTAATTTCGAGGATGAAATTCCTTTTAGGGGTGAAGTTGTAACACCTAGAAATTAATTAAGTAAAATTAGTGTGTAAAATAGTGAATTAGTATGCCTTAAAGAAATTTGAACTTAATTTAATTATTTTGTGATATTTTCAAATTAATCCCACTTTTAATTATTTTTATTTGTTGTTTTGAATTTTAAAACAAAATAATTTGTTAAATATTTGATACGTCCTATTTTGAAAACCATGTGCTGGACATAGTTTCCAACTTAAGAAAACCACTCAAACCCCCTCTATTTATCTCTCCTCTTTTTCCTCACTCTCCCTCACTTTCTCACTCTCAGCTTACTCTCCCTCTCTTCCCCATTGTCACTCTCTCTTCCTCTCTTTCAATTTTGTTCTAAAAATTTGAGCTCAATCCTTGATCTTTAGCTAGATTAGGAGATTTGGAACACATTTGAGTCTCCACAAGCCCTATTTAAAGCTCAAATTTGAGGTTACTTACTCTATTTTTCTAAAATTTTAAACTTTTCTCAAATGTCTCAATTTTCTTAGAAAGTTAAAATATGAGTTTCTTGAGCTTAAAAAACTTTCAATCTTGGTTTGTAGGACCCAAATCATCTTGAACCTAGGCTTGATTGAACAAAAATCGAATTAAAATCAAGATTTTCTCTTTTTTTTTTTCTCATTTTTGGAATAATTTAAAAATCTCTATGAAAAACTTGGTTAAAGGTGTTTAAATGTGTTCTAATATGTTTTTCTATCATTTATGGACATTATATATGCTCTGGGAACTAAAAAACAGGTTGCAAATAGGATTTCGGGCTCCTTAAAATCTAGAAATTCCAAATTTTGCCCGTTTGGCAGGCCGATCTTTAGCATCGGCAAGCCGGACTCATGAGTTCGGCACGCCAGACTCATCTGGTCAACAGACCGAACCTAAAACAGTTCAACAAGCTAGTTCTATACGGTTGATAGGCCGAATTGTGGAGTGACCAAGAAGTTCGATAGGCCGACAAGACCTAAAAAATGACCATTTTCACCTGTTTTTATTGTTTAAAACATATATGGAGATCTTGATTTGACAACATGATTTTGTGATTATTAAAGGCATACTAAGACTTGATGAGTTAGCATAATAATGTAAAATACTCTAAGGTAGAAATTGATGAACTTAGTTGGGTCGGGACTACGATGTTGGGCTTCGGTACGAGATATTGAGGTAGGACTGTAAACCTCTTTCTTTGATAGTCATGTTTTTAAAAGGATTTTGGCCACAAAGTGTTTTCTTTCAAAAAGGTTTTCAAGAAATGATTGAGATGAATTTAATTAATTTCTTTCATTATCTGTTGGATAATGAATGATCGTAATGAATGTAAATAAGCATACTTAGTAATATGAGACTTGAATAATGGAATATATATAAATGTGTGTGTGTGTGGGTATAATGCCATACTCAGAGATCAGGTCGTATCTAGAACGACCTTAGAGGTAGGTCCTGAAACTCAATTGGACCACCACAGAGGTGATACTATTGGTCTACCCAAGAAAAGAGATAAAATCATTTCCGGATGAATAATGAATTAAATGGTAAGAATAAGTTCAATAAATTTTATTTATTTCAATAAATTTTATTTATTTACTGTGTTTTATAATTCTTATGCAAATGCTAGATTTTATATTAGAACTAATTGTTGTCTTTCAAAGCTTAGTCCTATTAAGCCTTCCGCTCATATTTTTTTTATTGTTTTTTAAAACCCTTTTCCCTTAGGTGGATTGCAGCTTAAGACCGATTAGGACTCCACTGTTCAAATGCATGGACTATAGGATTTTCTAGTTTGAGGTCATTTACTTATCAAATCAAGGCATGTGATATTTTAATCCTTACTTCTTGTATTGGATTGTGGTTATAATTTATTATTGTCGATACTATGTGTGTGCATAAACATGGGTCCGGTGGAGCCCAACTCGTATTTATTTGTCCTTATTATCTTACTATTTTATTTCATTTTATCTACTTTCATTTAACGATAAAACCTTTAAAAAGTTTTAAATTGTCATGTTTACAAAATAACTCAAATCTTAAATTGGCGTTTTTAATTAAAATATTAATTTATTTAATTTAATTAATCTGCCACTTTACTACCCAGATCAATTTACGTGACATGTAGTTAAATTCTATTTACTAAAATTAACGTTTAATTATTTTTATCTATATGATGAACGATCATCAATTAGCTTTATATGCCAAAAAATAATTTAAGATATCTGAATTTGCTAATTTATTAGTGTTGTTAACTACTTTTCGGAAGCCTAAAATGATCACTGAATCAAGGTTCACCCCTCTCTCTCTCGCTCTCTCTTTCGCTTTCAATGTTTCGTTTATTTATGAAATTATTTCAATTTTTAGATCTCTATACTATAGTTCATATATCTATGCTACATACAAAAGAGGATTATTTTGTTTCTTCAATCACTTTTGTTCAACCATCTTTATAATGCTTGGAGATGCTAATATTGTATAAGTTCCAAGTTTAAATCAAACCATATATATATACACACACACACGTAATAAGAAAGAATTGATTAAAGAAAATCATAATTTTTGGTTTAAAATATTATTATATACAATTATACTTGATAATTTTTTATGAAAATTTTGCAAAAGAAAACACATAACATATATATGTGTGTGTGTCGTTAATGGGTTTGAGAGACTTGCTTAAATATGTGATTGAATAGGTAACCCTTTTAAGAGTAAAAGCAAAAGCAAAGCAAAAATTTAATACTTCTGAGGAAAATTATTGCACGGGACAAGAGCGAAGAAGATGAAGAAATTTTATTTAGGTATTGGAGAAATTCCAAGCTCGTCTACTCAGCCAAACTTAATCCCAAAGTCATTACGAAAAAAACAAATGACATATATAATATTTAAAAATAATTTGCAAACATTTGTGAAAAGCTTTTTCTATGCAAAAATTAGACAAATGGTGTTTATTAAGGCCATATTTGAGAGAGAAAAAAAAGGAGAATGAAAGAAATAAACCATGCTTACAAGGAATAAAAATTAATAACCCTTCTAAAACAAAAGTTAATAAATAAGCTAAAAAAATAAATGTCTATTTCTTAAAGATTCAGATTATAAAAAAATCCCAATTTAATTATTAACAACAAATCTGATACTTTTTTTTCTTTCTTTCTCTCTCTTCTTTCCTTCTCTCTCTTCATTCCCTCCTGTTCAGGCCTCCCATCTTTCCCCGTTTCTCTCTATTTCCCTTCTCTCCTCTGTGTGCCCGTCCCCCTCTCTCCTCTAATTTTCCTGATCTGACTTCCTCGCCGGAGCTGTCGCGCCGAGTTCACGGTCTGCCGTGGCCGACGAATATGACCATAACCTCCTCGACGGCGACGACCTTTGATGAGGGAAGATCGGACGTCCTGCGAAGGCGGCGACCTCTTTTGATGAACGAAAATCGCTAAGCTTCTCGCGACGGAAACGCCGCGTAAGTTCACCGACGTTCGTGGCAGGAGTCGAGCCGGGAGCATTAAAGAACAACGACTTCACTTCGTCGAGGAGCTCCACGTTGTGACTCGCAACTCGCAACTCGCAACTCGTGAGCCGTCCAAGAAAGATCTCGCCGCCGCTGGTTTTCTAGCGTTGATGCTGGTTGTCGACGACATTCTGGAAGTGGTGGCATGAGGAAGAATGAAGAGAGAAAAAGAGAGAGAGTGGAGAAAAGAAGAGAGAGTTGAACGAAGAGAACAGGAAAAATACAACTTTTGAATTCAGTAGAGGGCTGTCTGCAACTTCTGTGACGGTATAATCCAGATTTTGGAAAAAACATAGTGAAAAGAAGGTTATTTCCGTCAATTACTTTCAAAATGTATAATTTCCTTTCATTATTTTAATTGGCCACGTTATTTTTTTTCATTTCCTAAAAAAGAAACTACCATAGGCCTATATAAAAATACTTAAAGAGGAATATATTTCAAAAAATTTTAATTAAAAGGATAAATTAGAGAAAAAAAATATTTCAACCTATATAAAAATACTTAAAGAGGAATATATTTCAAAAAATTTTAATTAAAAGGATAAATTAGCTAAAAAAATATTTCAACGAATGAGAATAAAAAAACGAGATTTCTTAAAAAACCACAAAATGAAAAAAAAAAAAAAAAGGATCAAGAAAGAAAGCCTGTGTCCGACCTTCAACAGTCAAGAGAAATATTGCATTTTGGTGGAAACACTTAGACAGTAAATGCTTCTTTTTCTTTTTTTCTTTTTTAAGAAAACTTCCATTTGAAAAAAAAAATAGGCAGATGCTTAAAAAATCTTCATTAGGTACATATTTGAAAAATAATATTTTGTAAAGATTACGAAAAACATATTCAACTAAGATCATATTTGAAAAAAAATATTTCAAAAGATAAATTACGGAAAAAATATTTAATTAAAGTCATCTAATAATTAAAAAATTTCTAAAAAAAGAAAAAAAAAGCAATCAAGCTATTTATATCAATAGGTCAGTTAGTGAAAATATTTATTAGGGAATAATTTTGTGACAACCCGTCATTCTTCAAGACGTACCTTAGCATTTTTCTTACTTACACAACTATAAAAATCTCGGAATAACTTTTTTTTTTCAATAAAATAATAATACATTCATACATACACAAACCTCCTTTATATACATATGTTTACTTAACAAAACATTTTTCAAAAGAGATCCATCTTACTTGTACCATCTTACTTGTACTATATTATAATTTACATTTGGTACCTACTCTTTAACAAGTTCCAAATATATTTAATATATGCACAAAACGAAAGTATTCCAATGGTGGTATCCATACCCTACTTTACACATTGTTCATGTTCTGCCGCCCGCTCATCAGTGAATCTGCTCTGACTTTACAGCTGATTTCTTACAATATAAAAAAAGTAGGTGAGCTAATGCTCAGTAAGTACAAACATAGCCCACATACACAATCTATTTGTATGCATGATCATTATGCTTAATTACGAACATTCATTATTCTTTTTATAATTTAACCTTTGACTAAGGCCCAAGCATTCATACCAAATACGCACATGGGTCATCGTAACACCGAGAACAAAAACATAACTTGGAAATCCCCTTGAGTCGGGAGCTGATACGACACTTCTTTCTTTGTCTACTGATTTAATTACATACCATGCATGATGATCTATTTACTTATAATATGTGCACACCATACAGACTTCTTTAATGAATCAAATACATAAATACACTTGTATAATTACCTTTTCCCAATTGTAGGTGGGGTTCGAACTTACTTGAGTGTGCTATGGCATAAGCTGACTTCAAGTCCCTCTACTAATCGTCTAGTGTCCTGCTTGGCCAATTGTATTATTGTTAGCAGAATTATCTCTTTTCATCTGTGTTAATAAAATGTGTTCATCAATTACTAAATCGGGTTATCATTTTATTTTAGGAACTTCGATCATAAAGAGTTTGATTCCTCTTGGTTCACATTACCCTACCGTTCTAATGAAGGAGGGAAAATTTATATTAAAGGCATTTTTCCTATTGCGGGCATTCCGAGTTCGTTTGGGTTGTTTTGTAAAAAATAACATTTTTGCCCTCAACTGGCCATTTTAAACTTCTTATGCCCATTTTTGCTGATTCAACACAAAAATACTGTTTATTGACAGCGGAATAAAATTTAAGGTATTGGTTCTCTCATTTTGCAATAAAAATTCAACAACATTGAAAATTTTGCCCCGAGACCAAAATAATCTTTTTACGCTGTTAGCCCCAATTTTTCACAAGACTTCTTAAGTCTTTTACCTAAATTCCTTTTGCTTAAAAACGTTTTTGTCCTTTTACTTTATTGAAACTTTGTGATAAAAATTTGTAAATTCATATTTCATAATCGGCTGTGAATTTTGACAAACCGTCCACCTTATCTAACAGTTTCATCGAGATCTACGACTTTTATGTTTTAACTTTTTGAAATTCTCACTGTACAGCGGAGTTTTTAGCCATTTTTCAAAATTTTTGAGTTTGTGAAAATCTTTTCAATTTAGGCCTTTATCAATTTTCACAAAAATTTGCTTTTAACACAATACACCCACTGTTTAAACAGATTCCAACCCTCTTTTAGAAGATATTCATACTTAAATACACCAAGTTTCATCTCTTTGAAATCCCTCCAAAATTTACTAATTTTGCTTAGTTTTAAAAGCCAAAATAAAATTCTAAGCATATAACCCCTAATCTTTTCCACTAATCACCAACACATATCATACACTAGCTTAAATAATTACATGCCATTCTTGAAAGCAAAATAAGACAATTTAAAACAAAATAAAAACAACTTAAAAATTGGAGAGTAGACTTTACCAAAAAGTTTGGTAAGCTTAGGTCCTCCAAAAACTTGATTGCAACCTCCCTAGACATGATTCACAGGAAAAGATTCCTTGTCAATATTCCCCTTCAAACCCAAGAAAAACCTTAGAAAAGCTTAGAGAGAAATTTAGGGCTTTTACGTTAAAGTTTGAAAAATCTTGAGCTTGAACTTAAGACTTGGTTGGAGATGATTATGTGAAGAGTTTGGCTTTTAAAATTTTTTTTGGGAGAATGGCTTCCAAAAGGCCATGTATGGTAGAGGGAAGAATGAAGAAGATTTTGTTTGCTTAAAGCTTTAATCTAGATTAACTCACTTAGATTTTTTTTTTTAAAATCTTGGTGACTCACTACTTAATTATAACTTGGCTTAGTGTGGCTTCTAGGGATTGGACCACATCAGGAGGTGTGGTGGCCTAATCAAATCTCTCAAGGTGTCCCTTTTACTTTTACATAGTGTAATATTTACAACATAGTATTTTTTTTATACTGTTAAGATAAAACCGGAGAAAAATGTTCACTTAAGTAGTCTAAGATATTCTAGCTTACCATATAGTTTACTTTCGGAACCCAAACATTGTATTTCATATGTCTGTGCTTTTACTTTAGTAGTATTCTTACACTGCATCAAACCCTTTTTACACCGTTCTAGGTTACCATATAGTTCACTACTTTATCAAATCAGAGAAAAATGTTCACTTAAGTAGTCTAAGATATTCTAGCTTACCATATAGTTTACTTTCGGAACCAAACATAGTATTTCATATATCTGTGCTTTTACTTTAGTAGCATTCTTACACTACATCAAACCCTTTTTACACCGTTCTAGGTTATAGAATACTTTTCTACTTTATCTAATACTTTAGCCATTCATAAATTTGTATCACAACACTATGATTAATTGTGATGTAAAATTCATTTTAGGGATATTAGTCACAAATTTTCGAGCATTTAAGCTCACAAACTTTTTATTTATCAATATTCAAAATTGTATAAAATTTACAGTCAAATTTCCTACTAACCTTGTTCGTGTATGTGATATTGTAATTTTACAAAAATATGATTTATAAGGGTAAATTTATTAATTAAATCCTAATAGATACTAGATTTAATAATGAATTATTCTTGAATATTACAAATTTTAAAACTATTCTACAATATTACGTGAAAAGTTCTAAAGTTAGAACATATTTGAGGAAAATTATCAAAAAATACAAATTAAAAAAAATACTTTAATACAAAAAATTGTAATATTAAAATATTTAAAAATAACAAAAACAAATATTGAAAGGGAAA
>CAMOHE010054993.1:20044-43815 GCA_946598075.1 Artocarpus hirsutus | reverse complement strand
AAGTAGTCTAAGATATTCTAGCTTACCATATAGTTTACTTTCGGAACCAAACATAGTATTTCATATATCTGTGCTTTTACTTTAGTAGCATTCTTACACTACATCAAACCCTTTTTACACCGTTCTAGGTTATAGAATACTTTTCTACTTTATCTAATACTTTAGCCATTCATAAATTTGTATCACAACACTATGATTAATTGTGATGTAAAATTCATTTTAGGGATATTAGTCACAAATTTTCGAGCATTTAAGCTCACAAACTTTTTATTTATCAATATTCAAAATTGTATAAAATTTACAGTCAAATTTCCTACTAACCTTGTTCGTGTATGTGATATTGTAATTTTACAAAAATATGATTTATAAGGGTAAATTTATTAATTAAATCCTAATAGATACTAGATTTAATAATGAATTATTCTTGAATATTACAAATTTTAAAACTATTCTACAATATTACGTGAAAAGTTCTAAAGTTAGAACATATTTGAGGAAAATTATCAAAAAATACAAATTAAAAAAAATACTTTAATACAAAAAATTGTAATATTAAAATATTTAAAAATAACAAAAACAAATATTGAAAGGGAAAAAAACTTGAAAGCAAGCAAACAGGTACATGAATGTTGAAATAACAAAAATTCAAGAAATATAAGTTTATGAACAGTCCCTGAATTCTTTTCTATAATTAGTCTCCGTATACGTAGTTAATTTGGTCCGACGTTGTCCATGAACTAAAAAAGTATAGATGAATGACATACGTAGCCAATTATAGAGGATTGCAACGAGGTAATGTCTTTATAAGTATATAAAGTTTATAGGAATTTATCTGTATACTTATAATAAGGATTCATCTATATACTTACGATATACTTTATAAGAATTTAATTATCTAATGACTTTCATTAGATTATCATGTTTTAATGAACATATAATTTAAGTACTTATGTACGGTAAAAATAAACCATGGCATTGCAAAAATCTAATTAATGAATCATCATGTTATATGTGTATAAAAGAAGTAAAAGATGTAATGGAAAAGTTAAATGACAGCTTCTAAAATGGAAATTAACTATAAGACAATAATCAAGGAATTAATTACATATCAATTGTTATTAGAAAATTAAAATGGAATATAAAAAAGGACCTGTTTGAATTTTTTGCACCACATAAAGTTGGGTTCTGCATATAATGAATAAGGGTAAATGTGGCATGATGTGAAATAATCAATGATGAGTTTGGCCACTGTTGAATTTGCATTGAGATCAGGCCACAGTTTAGCAGGGTATTCAAGCTGACCAAATGTGTAATTTTTACATACATAGTAGGTAGAAAAAGGATAAAATATAATCATCATAACTTTTGTTTTTCTTGGCTTTAAATCAAGAAAACCTTACTTTTTATAGAAACAAAATGCTTAAAATTATTAGTGATTTTATATATTGCTTGTATGGGATGGCCGTACGGCACTCCTGTGCTTGGTTTTTGATTTTTAAACCAGAAGAGAATCTTCTATATTATTGAATGAAAAAAAATCTTTTTTAAGCAAAAAGGATTTGAAATGACATTATATGATAAAAATTATACAGTAAGAAATACTCTATACACATTATAATTTACAATTTTATAACCTATTAAATGTTAAATGATTAATTTTACTGAGTCAGATAACCTAAATTTCGCACTTTGAATTGCTATGAAATAGAATACATGGTACTGATTTCTTTATATTTTACATTTTTTACATTTTTAATTAAACTTTGCCATATTTATAACAAGTCTATTACATCAAATTTAAACATATGATAATCAGGATTGTCATAGAAGTATTCCAAAATCAATTTCTTAACCTTAAGAAAAAAACCCCGGAAAGTTTACATTAAAATTATTTATTTATTGCATGTGAATATTATATATATATATATATATATATATATATATATTGTTGAGAAACAAACATTGACTTTTGTTACTTCGTTTTACATGGGAGGAGAAGGATGTGACATCCCGGCTAATATTTGAATGGGTACCATTGGACTATGGAAGATTTAAGATTTGTTTGGGAGGAAAATCAGAAACAGATCAATACAAAGAATGAGATCGAGGAACTGAAAAAGCTTTTATTGACTAATGTACTCTTGCGTAGGTATAAATAAGAAACCCTTTAGAAGTAGCAATAATATAGTGCTTGAGAAAGATAATTTACATGCAATGAACGGAGAGGAGGGAGAACATATCGAAGATATATTGGAGAATTCCAACTAGTTTGTAATATCCAAAGCCCAACTCAAAGAGCCAATCATAGTCAGATGTCTTGATTTTATTTATTGGCATATAGAGCAAGCTGGTGAAGGTTTATCAAATTAGATGAAGTATGACTTTTACTGAAAAAGTGTGTTATAAATAGTTTATCTATTAATTAGAATGCAAAGTCTCTATACAAGAAGTGAGCTGCTGAGGAATATTGTCAAGTACAAAAAAATAATAATAAAATAAAATAAAATAAGAAGAAAAGTCTTATAAAGGTATAATTTGCTCTAGTTTGGACCATGTATAATGTGTATCTCATTAAAATATCACAGAAGTTAGCAAAGTGAAGAAAACGAGGAATCATAGCAAAATATTTTTAAATCAATTCTACATAGTAACCTTGTAATATGAAAACAATAAATATAGAAGATTACAAATTAAATGGTGGAAAACAAGCCAAGCAATGAAAAAAATACAGCACAGCAACAAAATCTTTCCTCTTCTTGGAAATTCCTTTTTAAACATTGTATTACAAAAAAATGAGAAAATAAGCAGGGGTGATTTTGAGAAGGGGCTTTAAGAGAAATTTTTTTTTGTCCAAATGGCCTCTTTTTTTTTTTTTTTTGGCACTAAAAAACTAGCTTTTTGGGCATCAAAACGGCTTCATTTTTTTTATCCCGTTGAAATTTCTTACTTTACTACAATCATTTTCCTTATCTTTTTGAAAAAAATGTAGCAGTTCACCTGCTCAAAAAAGCATGTTTTTTAGTGCACAAAAAAGAGGCCATTTGCCCAATTCAAAATTTTTTTGGCCCTTTTTTCAAATTATGCCAAATGAGCACGACATTAGTTAGAGCTAGAAACAAGTTATAGCTACTCAAAGAATGACATGATAACAACAAGGTTGCACTTCAAATTGCTGCAAATCCAACCTTCCACGAACGAGTGAAATAGAACAGGTTTTTATTTTCTCAGTCGGTATGTGCCTCTGGTCCTTAATCGTCTCCGTGACATGGTTTATATGGTTAATATCTAACTTTTTAGTTTTTTTTTTTTAACAGAATGACTAATTTGACATCTTTTTTATTTAGTTGAGGATTAATTTATTTGACACAACTTCTAATATTTTTTTTATTTTTTTATCTATTTATTTATTAAATGAACTTTGACAATAGCTTTTAGTTTAGAGACTAAGGGCTTGTTTGGGAGGACTTCTTATAAGTTACTTTTGGCCTCTAAAGTTCAAAGTTAATTTTGAAAGTACTTCGATAATCTGTCAGAAGCATTTTGGTTCTCTAAAATTGTTTTCAATCAAAGGCATAAAATGCGGCTTCTCAAAGAACCACTTTTAAAATAGACTTTGAAACTTATATTAGAGTATTAATGATACATTTTAAACTTCAATAAACATTTTTGTTACTTGTTAAAAATTTTAAAACTATTTTGGCTCATTTAAGCACTTTAAAATATGGCCTCGTTTGGTTACGTTTTCAAAATTTTTAGAAATGTTGTCGCACATATTTCGAGACAAAATTTTTAAAAACACTTTCAGCAAAATTCTCAAAAAAATTATATTTTCTAAAACAAAAATATTTTCACCTATTTTAAAAATAATACCAAATGGCATTCCAAATTCTTCTTGAAAAGTTACAATATTTGTGTCTCTTCTTCTATGGAGCAAATAGAAGTTGTACCAAACAAGTCCTAATAGTATTCAACTTTTAATTCAAGGACTATTCAAAGACCTTTCATATGTCCAATGACTGAATAGGCGACTTGTACAAGAGAAATAAATCAGAGTACACAGATTAATTTGAAAGTTCAAAGCTTATTCTATAGAGATGGAGATATGCAAGTGCAACTATATATCAGCTTCTTCGGTTTTTCTCCTTCCCTTCTCTTTTGTTTCCTCTATCTCCTTCCAATCTTGAATCTTTAATTGTCCAATCTTACCCAGCCAAGCACAAGCCCGGATATGTCTTTTTTCCTTCTTTGCCCATGGAGGGAACAAAAAGTTAAACCAAAGTCTAGGGCCCCTAACCAGCACATTGTTTCTCAAAACGGCCAAAAAAAATCATGGTATAAACCGTGGGATAGAGTTGTAACGTGTCATCATTTTTTCTCTTGACCGATGCATTCCCATTCTCCATCTACCGTTGAGAAAAAAATGATACCTTTGTACCCTTTTGCTACCAAATTTTTAGTCACAGATTTACATAATTTAAGATTATTATATGAGTATCTGCTATTAAAAGTTTTGGTCCAAAGACATACTGCTACCAAATGTTTTGGTAGCAGTAATATACTCTACTACTAAAAATCTGATAGCCAGGTTTTTGGATAACAATAGATGTTTGAGACTAAACACTTTTGTACCGAAAACATTCCGCTACAAAAGTCTGTAATAGCAATGACAGTTGCTACTAAAATTTTGATAGTTAATTATACCTATTTCATTGATTTGGTAACAAAACGGCATGCTTAATCCACTTGGGGATACCAAACTTTTTAAGTTTTCGCTACTAATTGTTGGTAATGGAATATTTTGCTACCGAACAAACTTTGGTAGCAACCGGCAAAAAGTCCATTTTCCTATAGTGTTCATTAAAAAAAAAAAAAAAAAAGAAAATGGACAACTATTGTATATGCCGTTTAATTACAAACAAACCTAGCTGCATGTATTTTAAATTATATGGGGTGCCAAGAAAAGTCATATCATATAGTGTTAGAAAGATATGGGATATATATATATATATATATATATATATGTATGTCTATTCGCCCACTATTAATTCTTTCATGTCTTGAAGGGATCATGCCTTCTTCCAAAGAACAGGGATTAAGTTGTATGTAGTGTCGACAACCTACGAGCGTCATTAGAAAACATATATATATATATATTTAAAAAAAGAATAAAAAAATGTTAGATTTCAGAACCGAGTTATATAATATGAATGGATTTACGAAATCTGCCAGCTAGTCAAAAACCAAATCTAGATTATTGCCATGCAAAATGGTTTACGCATGTCATATATATTCTTTTTCTATTCTTCTAGATATAATTGAATTTTCTGAAATTACGCATGCTGTTTCGGCCATATTTTCTGTTTTCTATATTCAGTACGCAACCATTTTCTATCATATTCATTAACAATTAACCCATGTTTGGTAGTAGTTTTAACCACTCAGTTTCCACTACAAACTCAGTTATGAACAGTGTAAAGCTTTTACATGCTATAGTAACAATAAAAAAAATTTGCTACAATATAAAGCTCTCACATGTTACAATAAAAGTGGTTTTAACCACCGGTTTTCACCACTTTTTCAAACACCTTTAAAAAAAAAAAGAAACTCTTTCGTTACGATTTCTAATTCAAAGCGTGAAAGAAAAATAGCCACACAATTAACGTGAGTACATCTAGTTTAAAGTGAAATCCGCACCAAATATCATAAAAAAAATGAAGTCTGATATATAATGAACTATTGTCATAACCTATTTATCGACATAATGCACACGTACGGCCTTCTTATTTTTTTACTTTTTCCTTTTCGTGTCATTATATATTTAATACGTGGATTTATTGCAAAACTAACCCTGGCCAGCTAGTCAGAAGTCAAATATAAATTGTCTACATTCAAATTGGCTAAACTTGCCGGTACATACATACATACATACATATATATATTTAAAATTTTTGGTCTCCATTCTGGATATATATAATTGAAATTTTCAGACATTACGTGCTCTGTTCATTGTAAACTATGTCAACCATTTTCTTATCTCTTTCTCTCACAAATGACGATGATCAGAGGAAACCACTCAGGATGTCATAAAAATCTCTATTACATTCATTAGCTTTTACTATTTTCTCAACTCTCTAAATTCTCTTGGAAATAGTTCACGATTATGGATTTTTTTTCTAATACGTTATCTTGTGCCAATTAACTTTGTTAGAATGTACTAAAGTATATTCCAGTCTTTCTCTCTTTCTTTTGATTTTTTTTTTTTTTAAAGAAAGCTCTCTAAAAGACAATAAGAAAAACGGCTATAAATAGGGACATACCTCTAGTTTAAACTCACATTAAATCTATCACATAGAAAAAAAAATGAAGCCTGCATTCTCTTCCTCCACTTTTTCCAGCATTTTCCTTTTCCTTTCATTATTTTCCTGGGCCACTTCAACTCAGACATTACCTGAAGATTTTCTTCAATGCATCTCCCATAATCCTTCAAACACTACCACCTCCATTAATCCAAAACTCATTTACACTCCGAAAAACAATATTTCCTCATATTTCTCTGTCTTGAATTATTCCATACAAAACCCTAGATTTACTTATCCTTCCACCCCAAAACCCCTTGTTATCATCACACCTTCATTGATCTCCCATGTCCAAACCATTCTAAAGTGCTCACGAAAACACAGCATGCAGATTAGAACCCGAAGTGGTGGCCATGATTACGAGGGCCTTTCTTATGTGTCCGAAGCCCCGTTCGCTGTAATCGATCTCATTAACCTTCGATCGATCGACGTGGACGTACAAAATAGGACTGCATGGGTTGAAGCTGGGGCTACACTTGGGGAAGTTTACTATAGAATTGCTGAGAAAAGCAGAACTCTTGGATTTCCCGCCGGTGTTTGCCCCACCGTAGGCGTTGGAGGACACTTGAGCGGAGGAGGGTATGGAACAATGTTGCGCAAGTATGGACTCGCGGCGGATCATATTGTCGATGCACAATTAGTAGATGTTGAAGGAAGACTTCTTGATAGAGAATCCATGGGGGAAGATCTATTTTGGGCCATACGCGGTGGTGGAGGAGCGAGCTTTGGTGTTATTCTCAAATGGAAAATTCAGCTTGTTCCTGTTCCATCAATCGTGACCGTATTCACCGTTAATAGGAACTTAAAACAAAACGCAACGCAGCTTGTTCATCGGTGGCAATATATTGCTGACAAACTTGATGAAGATTTATTCATCAGACTCATATTGGAAGCTATTAATTCCACTGATGATGGGGATGGCATGAACAAAACGATACAAGTTTCCTTCAACTCATTGTTCCTTGGTGGTGTAGATAGGCTGCTTCCTTTGATGCAAGAGAGCTTCCCGGAGTTGGGGTTGATAAAAGAAGACTGCATTGAAATGAGTTGGATTAATTCCACCTTGTATTTTCAAGGATTTCCAAGTGGATCACCCTTGGAAGTTTTGCTTGATAGGGTTCCCACATCTAGGCTACCCTTCAAAGCGAAATCGGACTATGTGAAGAACCCTATTTCAGAAAACGGGTTGGGAGGAATATGGAAATTTTTGTATGAAGAAGAAGTTGGAATGGGTGAGTTGATCATGAGTCCTTATGGTGGGAGAATGAATGAGATTTCAGAATCTGAAATTCCATTTCCCCATAGGAAGGGAAACATCTACAAAATTCAATACTTGATCTATTGGAAAGAAGAAGAAAATAATGAAGCTAAGTCCCAAATCCATATAAATTGGATAAGAAAACTTTATCGTTACATGGCTTCTTATGTATCTAAGAATCCAAGAGCTGCATATATCAACTATAGAGACCTTGATATTGGAATGAATAATGAAAAAGGTGTAACAAGTTATGCACAGGCAAGCATCTGGGGAACGAAGTATTTCAAGAATAATTTTAATAGGTTGGTTCAAATCAAGACCATAGTTGATCCAACTAATTTCTTCAGGAACGAACAAAGCATTATATCTCTTTCATCCTCACAGCAGAAGAAAGGTCATTAGAGATTTTTCTATTGACATATGAAAGTTATATGTATACTAGTGATAGTCTAAAATTCGTGTCATGAATAAGAACCTACATATAATACTCATTCTATTACACTGTCAGGTGTTTATACGTGAATAAAATGTAATATTGTAGGTTCCAATGAAATACTATTTTTGTTGATATCCATTTACTATTTTATTTTATTTTATTTTTTTGAAAGATATCCTTCTTTTCTTTCTTGTTCATAGTTAAATCCAAAGTACCATTTCTATTTGTTTGGGCACATAATTAGCCCATAACCAACCATGTGTGTGTATGTATGTTTAGTTTAAAAAAAAAAAAAAACATGTGTGCATGCATTTTTTTTCATCGAAAGCTGGGATATCATATCATTTTTTTATTAGTTACAACTTTTTTCTAGTTCCAACTTATGTCATACTCATCTTCTCTTTTTTTTTTTATACAATGTTTAATAAAGAATTTTTAAGAGCAAAGATTTTGTTGGTGTGTTGTAGTCTTTTTCATTGCTTGGTTTGTTTTGCCACCATGTAATTTGTTAATTTCTATATTTATTGTTTTCATATTACAAGATTACTAGTAGAATTGATTTAAAAATATATAGCTACGATTGTGACGCTGGTGCGCTCATTTTCTTCACTTTGCTAACTTCTGTGATATTTTAATGTGATACACGTGATACATGATCCAAACTAGAGAAAATTATATATGATTTTTTTTTTATTGTACTTGACCAAATTCCTCCAACAGCTCATCACTTGCATGGTGGCTTTGCATTCTAATTAATCGATAGACGGTTTATAAGACACTTTTCCACCAAGAATTATGTTTCATCTTATTTGATAAACTTCACCAGCTTGCTCCACATGCCAATAAATAAATCAAGACATCTGGCTGTAATAAACTCTTTAAGTTTGGCTTTGGATATAACAAAATAGTTGGAATTTATCCAATATCTTAGATATGTTTTCTTCCTCCGTTTGTAACTTACAAGGTACCCCAAATGTCCCAACTTATCAATATCTTCTAATAAGCCACTTATTATTAAAACAGCCCTTTTATTAGAAATTAGTGATTTATTAAAAGTTCAAGTTATCTTCCCTTCTCACTCCCTTATGAGGGAACCCGCTTGAACCGGCCAAGTTTCATCCTGAAACCTGCTGGAACCAACTAGGTTCCATCTCGAAACCTACTAGGTTTCAACATATTTTCTTTGAAACAAAGAAGTGTCAACTGCCTCTAGTCGTTGACGCATCCATCATATTTTTTTTAAAACAAGAAAGCACCAACTGCCTCCAATCGCCAGCGTCGAATGCTGGATTATAACCTAATAGGTTCCAACTTTGAAGCCTACTAGATCCTAACATATTTTCTTTGAAATAAAGAAGCACCAACACCTCTAGTCACTAGCGTAGGGTGCCGGATTATAACCTGGTAGGTTCCAACCATATATTTTCTTTAAAACAAAGAAACACCAACTCCCTGCGGTTGTTAATGCGGGGTGATGGATTGTAACCTAGTGGATTCTAATTTTAGAACCTACCAGATTCTAAGCACCAATCACCTCCGGTCGTCTGTATAGAGGGCTAGATTGCATCTAAATTTCAAGCACCGATCACCTCCGATTGCCAATGTGGGTTGCTGGAGTGTATTCCAACAACAATTACTTTAAAATAATGACCTCATGATTATAAGCTTCAGTCATTGAAATAGAAGAACATTTTTTCTGCCATTTTATTAATAGTCCTTTTCTTTCTGTCAACAACATCAATTAGGCAAAGGGGACAATTATATAAATTTTTACATTTTTATCTGTTCAAGTTACACTTGGAATAAATCAGCCAATTTCTTACTATAGTATCATGTATATGCGTGTATAAAATTAAACCAATCTCAAGTTCTGGCCTTTCTCATCATAATACCAAATACATTAGAACAAATAAAGCTAATCCTCAAGAACCCAATTTTAACCAAACCAACGTCAGGAGAGGGCCATAATTAGCTATTTTCACTAAGCTGCTTCCAAAAGTTATCGAAAACATTATCAAAACAGAACAAAAACAAAAACAAATAGAAAAACAAACACAACATGAAGGATCAAACCACAGTTTCCATGGTTTCTTTCAAATTTAATATTCAATTGATCAAATGGCTATAAGAAGCGTTCTAAACCGCCTACCTATAATTTAGCATTTGTTGCAGATTTCATTAACCACATGCAGCATAAGATCACACTGATTAAAAAAATGTTGAAGACGTTTTTGTTATTTTAATTTATTTATTATTATTTATTTAGTTTTTAAATGATAATAAATAAATAAAAATAAATTTAAGTGGTCTAATATATACGTATTTTTTAAAATGTGTTAACCAAAGGGTATTCAAAACTGTTATAACATTTCAAAAAAAAACGCCTCTTTTCAAGAAAAGGTAACATACATCATAATGGTGAGTGTTTATAAATATTATATAAACTCCATAGGATCCCTAAGCCTTGCAATTATCAAAAAATATACCAACTCTCTAAATTGCAGAAGGTTTAAAAAAGCCTCTTCTTTCATAAAATTTTCTTCAAGAATTCTTGAAGAGATATTCTCCATTCATTCTTGTTTATCAATGGCTGGAGGTTAGATTTTTTTTTCTTCAAGAATTCTTGCAGAGATATTCTCCATTCATTCTTGTTTATCAATAGCTAGAGGTTAGATTTTCTTTTATGTATTCATGTACAAATTATTTTATGCAATTTGGTTTATGCATATATATTGAAAATCATAATTTTGATTTATGAATTCTTACAGTTTTTACATTTCTAGGATCCCGAAAAACATTTTGACCTGGTGGTTAACCGAAGGAGAACATGCTATGGAACGTAGACTTCTTTAGGTACAAAACTCATCATTAGTCCCATATACAGATGACTCCATGAACGAACGCAAAATTATGAAGAATTTGCAGCTTCATTTACGACAACAGTGCTGCCAAATCTCAGGAGAACCATTAAAGCTTGTAAAAAGCTCACGAGATAGAAATCCAAAAAAAACAATTTGAAATGAAGAAACAGAAATTTAAAAAAAAAAAAAAGAAAAGAAAAATTAAATTCAACTTAAGGCTCAAAGAATATTGGACAAATCTGAGAAATTCTTAACAAAAAAAAAAAAAGAGAAACCAAAATTAGTAAATCTACAATTCTGATTTTTTTTTTTTCAGATCTTTGATAGCAAAGAGATCTAATTACAAAAATTGAAAAAAAAAATCCAACAAGATCGACATAATTAAACAAAAGCACAAATCAAAACACAGATCTCACAAATATCACATCTCACAAAATCAAACTACAATACTAATTTCCATTTCATAATTTTCATTTTACAATGCTAATTTGGCAGGTTTCAAATTAGAGAGCAAAACCTGCATGTAGAAGGAGATCGGCTGACTTTTATCAACGGTGACTTCGGATCTACAGTGTAGGATCAATGGAGATGACCTATGGAACTGTAACGCCTTCTTACGGACGTCACAATAATAAGGGGGCGTCACAATAATCATTACTTTCATCCTTGTTATCATTATTTATAAGATAAAGTATTTAAATTTAAACACAACTTGATAAACATATCTCAGGATCCATGCATAATTTTTTTTGTTAAATATTTCAAATATTTCAAATCTTTTTTTTTTCATAGTTTATCAATGCCAAATTAACAAAACCATAATTCAAATCAAATTTCAAAACAAACTTTAAAATTTGTTTAAACAGTTTAGTAGACCGAAACTTCTGCAAAATCAAAATAAATGTAAAACGAGTCTTTTTACTTAAGAATGCGAAAATTTAAGCATTCAAAGAAATAAAAAAATCGTTTACAAAAAAAAAATTATTCTGTCTTGGCGTTCTTCCGTTTCCAATCCATCCTTCATAGTTCGCACGCCCGTCCTCTTCCTCCACCTATTTCATGATCTTCTTACCTTTATCTGTAACATGATTATAAACTAAGTAAGCAAAAGCTTAGTAAGTACACTTTCCTATCTCACAACATAAAACATTTTATGAACATCTTTATGAAACATCATAATCATAATCATCATTAACATAATAGTGCACTTGGCACAGTTTTATATAAAACATATATTTCATTATCATTATTCATATTAAAAACTTCATTTATTTTATCTTCGGGGGCTCAAGTATTGCACCATAAATATCATCTTCATAGGCACGCTGTCATGAGATGAGAGAGGTAGCTAATCTCAAACCAAACATGACAAGTCTAACCCTTAGAACATCATAAACATAAACATAAACATAGGGTGTGCAACACTTAATTAAGTGATACATATATATAGATATACTTTTAACATACCTCGTCATTGAAACATTCGTTAAACTTTCTTGTTGCAACAAGAGTTTTCATGAGAAAACAACATATAAAAACAAACTTAAAAATTATCTTAAAACATATTCTCAAAACTTTTTCGTAAACTTTATCATGTTGCAGGTGAGAATATACTTACTTGTCTTGCTTACTTACTAAACCTTAACTTGGGTGACGTTGCTGCGGTTCTCAGTATGCTCGCCTTTTGGAGTGTTCATGTCAAACATTTATATTGACTATAAGTCACTAGCAATACTATTAGCAACATATAAACATATCATACTATTATTAGACATCACCTTATCAAGTAATAATATCAAGAAGCACAAAATCACAATTTATGAACCTAGGGCATAATTCTCAAAAGTAGACAAAATGACCTTTATTCACTTAAAAATTCATAATAATTTCATCTTAACTCCAAATCAGTCAAAACCAAAGGCATTAGAAACTAGACTCAAAAAGAAAGAATTTGATATATTATACCCAAATTTTGACAATAATTTGCGCAAAGAAAAAGTCCTTGAAATTTAATCTAAATTTCAGGTCTATGTAAAACTATACAGCTTTTAAGGTCAACTTTGAAAAATCATAAATTTTTAAAGAAAACTCCGATTCAGGTGATTCAAAAGCCAAATGAAAGCTCAAGATTCTAGTATTTGAGAAAAATATAAGAAAAATATAAAAAATGCAATACAAAATTGAAAATTATTGAAACACAATGGCTATCAGGTGTTTGTATGAAAAGTAGACTTAAGGCATCAAAAATTCAATAATTAAAATAAAATTACTTTAACCCTAAAATTTTTAAGACAACCTAATAACTTATATATACAGTACCACAAAAAGTCTCATTAGCAAATAAATTTGTTTAGCCATACAAATAGGTCACATAAACAAGAAGTATCAAATTCACTGAATAGACAACCATAAAAACCTATCTTAAAGAAAATTCAAGATCTCATAAAATATTGATCAAGTAATCACAAAATTTTCCAGATCATAACTTAACATATGCATGATATCTTTGTAAAATTTCTTTCAAATCAAAGGTCGTTTGTCCCTTAAACATAAACTATACTTTTGTGCAAAATACCAATCAGCAACAGTTTGGTCATGAGTGGCAGAAAATAAAAATTTAATATCTTAGTATAGAAAATTCCAAATAAAGTGAAATTTTGAGGAATATCACATAATACATACATAAACATCATATTAAGGGGGTGTTTGGCAAAGTGGTGGGAACTGCGGTTCCCACCACAAAATCAGTTATGAACAATAAAAAGCTCTCACATGCTACAATAACAATAAAAAAAATTGCTACAGTGTAAATTTTTCATATGCTACAGTAAAAGTGGTTCTCACCACTGGTTCCCACCACCTTCCAAACACCCTATAAATTTTCAGAGCAAACGGAAATTTGTAGACAAAGTTGGAGGGGTGGGATTACAAAGGAAACAAAATTTTAGCAATAGTCTAAAATGAGTTTCTTACCTCTAAAATGATTGTTCTCAATTCTCTTCAATTTATCTAAGTGAAAACTTCATTCAATTGTTTGTAGAAAAATACGGGAGAGAGGGGAAGAAAACGTGGAGAAGAACGTGAAAGTGCCTAAGAAAATTTTTGAGAGAGAGAGAATTTTCTTTGGCTAAAAATTAAGAGAATGAAGACTTTGGTAGCTTAAAGGTATATTTATAGGTTTATGAGAGAGAAAGGATTATATAAGTGTAGAAAACCCTAATCCTAATATAATTCAACTTTCTTTTTTGTTTTCCTTTTTTTTTTCTCATGGCAATCTGCCATTTCCTCCTTAAACATAAGTTATATTAATATATATATATTGTAATATATATAACAACTAACTATAATATAATATAATATAATATATTACTTAATATATAATAACCGATTATATATAATATAACATAATTTAGTTATAATATAAATATATATTATAGTACAACATAAAATAATTATAATACATAATTATTTATATACCGCAATAATGTTTATTCCTATGATCTTAGAAAACCATATTAATTTACACATATAATTATCATGACATCATAAATATTATAAAAATAAAAAAATGTACAACAACATTTATGTCATCATCAAGAATATAACTATAGGCATACATAACCTTAGAGCATTATAAAGATTATGAATTTCGTGCAAGTTGAAACCCAAAAAATAAATAAATAAATAAATACTTTAAGCTTATCATTACTTTTGACATAAACATCCTAAACACATCGATCCCACGAGGCTGTCACCTATGACATTACTAACCAAAAAGTTAATTTACTAAACATAAATAATTATAGCACTAAAATATCACATTCTAACGTTGAATTAACATAAGTGTCTATAGACGAAAATGGCGGGCGTTGTAGGAACATCCAAGTTCCAACCAAAAACAAAAACTAATCAATATTAAACCATTTCAACAAGAAAAAAAATCCAAATCTACAAACTAATCAAACTGCATTCAAGCAAAATGACATGTAAAAGATTAGAAACAACACCAAAATATCACATGATAACAAAAGCAGTTCAAAACATATCTTATCACTTACAAGAGGATTATCATCCAAATCGTACTCTATCATTTAAGTGTTAGCCCTATTCGCTACCGCATAAAACTCCTTGCCAGAATCATAACTGGTATGAAGCACATCTAAAGCCAATGTGAGGCCAATATCCTTCTTAGCCCTAAGGAATCTCTACATCAGATCATCCTCTTGGTCTTCCTTGTACTTCTCCACTTTTTCCTTCACCTTTGGCGGCGGTGCCATCTTCATCTCCTCGTGAATACCAGCCATGAAAACATTGAGTGAATGAACCTCGTCATAGGCACCAGTGCTGCCATTACTACAATCATCGCCAGCATCCTTGGTAGTATCATTCTCTTTGTAATTGATGTCGTCAAGGTCAGTGTCCTTATAGCACTATAAGAAAAACTACATTTAACGACATATTATTTACGATATGTAGTTTTTGAATGTCGTTGAAAAGTACATACAACGACATCTCCAACAAACATACCGTTAATGACATTTGAAATAATAATTGACGACATCTATATAGACGCCGTATTAAAGGTCTCCTTTTAACGACAATAATTTAGTGTCGTTAAATTATTTAACAACAAGCAGGAGATATCGTCAAAGCCTTGGAGATTCTACGATATCCCTTATAGACGACATTGGTCAAGAAATGTCGTCTATAAGAGGTGTCATAGAATCTCCAAGGCTTTGACGACATCTCCTATTTGTCGTTAAATAATTCAACGACATTGAACTATTGTCATTAAAAGAAGACTTTTAATACGGTGTCTATATAGATGTCATCAATTATTGTTTCAAATGTCGTTAACAGCATATTTGTTAGAGATATAATTGTATGTACTTTTCAACGACATTCAAAAACTACATGTCGTAAATAACATGTAGTTAAATGCAATTTTTCTTATAGTGTAGTTATCGTCGCCATGGCCACTAGAAGGAGGCTAAGCTTCATCAAGCTCCTAAATCGTCAGGAGCTTATATGTTTGTCTGAGAAGAGAGATGAGGGATCAAAAGAGGAGAAAAACAAAAATAGGGAGACAGAGAGTAGAATTTTGGAAACAAAGAGAGAAAAAAGGCATAAAGAGAGGATTAGAGTTTGATCTAGTGTTCAGGTATGGGCAAAATAGTAAATATATATTTATATTTTAAAATATATATATATAAAGAAGAACATGGGCAATCATAAAGAGAAAAAAATAATAGAGCAGTTTTAATAAGTTGTGTGTTTTAATGGCATTCTGTATGATTTTCTCAAAATTGGCAAAAATAAAAAATGTGGGACCCTATGTGATCTCAAAAGGATCAGGAAGGTGGCCTATGAGTTGTATCTACCATAGGAAATGTTTGTCATACATAATATTTTTGATGTATCTATGCTTAAGAAGCATATACCTGATCCAACACATGTCATCCAATCGTACATGATACAAGATCGAGAAGACTTGAGCTACAAAGAGAAGCCCGTATAAATAGTTGAACAAGATTTAAAGAAGTTGAGAAACAAAGAAATACCACTGGTTAAAGTAATTTGATGCAATCATCAGCAACTTGAGAACATGAGGAACACATGAAGAGGAAAAATCCCAAGTTGTTCTAAGTTTTAAGGGCAAAACTTTCATATCGTATAAGGTTGTTCTAAGTTTTAAGGGCCAAATTTTAATTATTTCTTTCAAAATTATTGTGTCACTAATAATTTTTTTTTTTTTTTGTGATTAAATAGGATGGTGACAGGGACTCGTGACACAAAGATACGTTCATGCCAAATAAAGGAAATTAATTGTAACAATTGAGAATTTTTAATGCATTAAAATGCATTAAATTAAGGATTATATTAAGACAAAAAATACAGTTTAAGAAAAAATCTGTATAATAACATGAAAAATTATATAGTATTTGAATAATAAGGTATGAGAAAGTACACTGATAAAGTTATGCGGTATAAAAATTACACTACAAAAATAATACAGTGTAAGAATTAGACTATTTAAGGTCATACAGTATAGAAATGGGACTATTTAAGTTAAAGCAGTATAAAAATAATACTGTTTAGAGAAATGGATTAATAAAGAATACTGTAGCAGTATAAAAATATACTGACAATATAAAAAAATACTGTCAGTATAAATTAGATTGTACAAAGTGAGATAATATTGGCATTACATTATATGATAAATGTAAACAAGTATGGGAGGTTATGTAACCTCATGAACTGTATGGAAAAGAATACAGACAGTATAGGAAAAATACTATCAGTATAAACTTGGACTGTGTAAAAGTTAGTGGGACACCTTGAAAGTTTTGATTGGGCCACTATATTATGAAATGTGGCCCAATCACATTTGGCAACCCAAAGGAATCCACTTGATGACTAAGGTGACTCACCATCATCTTTTTATTAAAAAAAAAAAAAGAAAGGAAAAAGAAAAAAAGTTGAATTAATCCATAACATAAGAAGACCAATTGGTCTCCACGGTGGAGAAGGGAAAAAAGTGAAAAGAATGGAAAGAAAGAAAGGAAAGAAAAGGAAAGAAAGAAAGAAAGAAAGAAAAAAAAAAGAAGGAAGAAAAAATGCTCAATTTCCTTCTTATGGAAACCATCCCTCCCATGAAATCCTCTCAAGATTTTTCTTAATGCATAAGCATCCAAATCATGTAGAAAAGCAAGAACAAGTGAAGGGGATGAAAATTGAGGAGTTTTAAGGTAAAACTCAAAACTTTTCCCTATTGTATACTAGGGTTTTTGTTCAAGTTTTTGATGGATATTTATGGTATGGTAAGGGCTTGATATCAAGGGAACTTTGCAGGGTTTCAAGCAAGGAAAAGTGAAGACAAGCACCTTGCATGGATTAGGTAAAATCCTAATCTTTTTAATTAAGTTCAAGTTGTGTTTAAATGTGCATACCAAGTGTTTGATAAAATGTTTTGGTCTATGGCATATAAATTGACAATATGGCATGGTTGTTTTATATTATATGTTGATGGTGATGATGATGATGATGGAAAGAAGAAAGTAATAGTTTTTGTGAAATTTCAAAAGGGGACTAAATTGCAAAGAAAAAGGGTATTCTCGGCAGAATTTAAGATCAGCCAAAAAGTCTCCCTAAACGTTAGAATTTCAAAAAAGTTACAACATAAAAGTTATAGAACGAGTCGAAACTGTCAGGATAACATGGACAGTTTCTTAAAATTCTATCTCGTTTAGAAGTTATGAATTTTACGAAATTTTGGGCACAAAATTTTGTAAAATGAAAACGTTATGAAATGTTTGAAATTTGACCATAGTGCTTTTGTAAGTTTTATTCATTATGAAAAACCAAACGTTTTGGTATAAATTGGTCATTTTTGGTTTCGGGGCAAAAATGTAAATATTTGTGTTTTGGGCCAAAACCGTAAAATTGTGTGAAAACTGAGTTCTCACTAGGTAACGTTAGTTTCCTATACTGCTGTAGGTAGTAAGTATTATGAATGCTAAGTTTTAAGGATTTAAAGTTTAGTCAAGGAAAGAATGAAAGAAAAAGAGATTAAGGGCAAAATTATCATTTTATTAAAAAGACCAAGACGAACCCCAAACGCCCGATATTGGAAAACGTCCCTTAGCGAAGATGTAATTACTGAAACGGTAAGTTAAGCAATGGGTTTTATAAGGTTACGAAGTTGACGAAAAACCCGCCAAGGGCAAAAACGTCCTTTTTACGAAAACGGCTAAAACCGAGCCAAACACTCCGATTTAACATAACGTTCTTAGACAAAAAATATTTTGTAAGGTGTTAAGTAATGAAACCGCCAGTGAGACGGGAAGTTATAAAAAGGGAATGCATGTTTACTGCTTACGTTTTATTATTAATCGAGTGGATTGATAAAAAGAAAGTTAATTAATGAGTCGACTGTCGTATGATCAGGATACAAAAGCCGACCAATGGAAGGAAAAGGAAGGAGATAGAAACAAGATAGGGATGGAATGGAGTACGTTAGAGCATAGTCGGGTAAGTTCAGACCTCACCTACAGCATAAAATAAATAGTTTTCAAATGCTTATATATGAATGTTTGCAAATGAGTTTGCAATTATTATGCAAGTTTCTTTTAAAGTATGTTTGCATGTATTATGCAAACAGTTTCAAAGATTTAAAGAGAGATTTGCAATAAATTTGCAAGTACTATGTTTAAAGTCTATTTGCATATTGATATGCATAATGTTTTAAAAGTTCAAGGTACGATTTTCAAGGTATTTAAAGTATGTTTTGCATTTTGACAATGCATAATATTTTATAGTTTAAGTT
Source organism: Artocarpus hirsutus (assembly GCA_946598075.1). Taxonomy (NCBI): domain Eukaryota; kingdom Viridiplantae; phylum Streptophyta; class Magnoliopsida; order Rosales; family Moraceae; genus Artocarpus; species Artocarpus hirsutus. Next base: position 24,578 of record CAMOHE010054993.1, on the reverse strand, counting down.
TTAAGTTTTATTATGTAATTGTTATGCGATGAGTTGCATATGTTATGCAATAAGTTTCATAATACAAGTTATAATTTGCAAAATGTGTTTGCTTTTTTTAATGCATTTGTTATGTAATATGTTGCATTCACTATGCAATGGATTTTACGGTACAAGTTATGGATTGCAAGTATAACTGCATTTGACATGCTTACAAAAGTTAATAAGAGGGTAATGTAAAGATAAAAAGAAAGGATCATACCAGCTTTTGGGTTATGAGGTAACGAAAGGAAAGTAAAAGTTTGACCTCTTAGATGTGAGGTACATGACCTCGAAGTTCAATGGTCTCAAGTCTTCTGCAAGGGAAGCATCATGTGTATGATCTCCTGATTAATCAGTTGGTACGAACACTAAAGTAAGATAAGGAAAGCTAAAGCAAGATAACGAAAGTTAAGAAATGAAAATAGTAAGTTAAAGTAAGAAAAGAGTGTTCATAAAATGCTCTTAAATGAAAGTTCATAATTGAGCATAAATGAAATTATGCATTTTGATTCTACTTGAATTCATTTTTATGAAATACTTATAAATTATATTATGAAAGACATTTTGAGAGAATATTTATGTTAAATGTTTATGAAAAACATTTGTATGTTATGAAAAACATTCTGAGGAATATTTTATGATAAATGTTTATGGAAAATATTTTTATGTTTTCAAGAAAATGTTTATAAACGACATGTTAAGAAAAACATATAAGAAAACGTTTATGAAAAACGTTTTATGAAAAATATTTATAAAAAACATTTTAGAAATGTTTTATGAAGAATGTTTACGATATACATTTATGAAAAAGGTTTCAAAAGAAGGATATTATGAGGAAAGTTTTTAAAGTATGTTTCAAATGTTTGTGAGATTACGTTTGAACTTACTAAACGTAAGCTCATTAAAAGTTTCTTCATGCTGTAGGTAACTTACGGGTGGCCAATAGGACCCGTTAGAGGAGCTGGGTGCTGCGGAGGACAGATGTGAAGATATGGGTATGGATAGCACTACAGTTTGCTTCCGCGACACAAAGAAAAGGTTTTATACTATCTAGTATAGTGTTTTCAAGGTTTTTTAAGAAAATCAGAGTTTTAAGAAATGTTTTCAAAGGTTTTAAGATGCACTGTACTAAATGTGTTATAAAATTATGAAGTGATGTTTTAAGCTATGTTTTAGTAAATGTTTCTTATTAAGTTTTAAGAAACGATTTGAAATGGTTTTAAAGGCAAATGTTGAGCAAGGTCTCAACTAAAATGGCGACAAAAATCGCCATAGTTTTTAAGTATGTTATAAATAATATTTAAAGAAAAAAATTTTTAGTTTAGTATTTTCTTACTAAGTACGTAAGATTACTGTTCAAGAATGATGTTTAAAGAAAGTTTAATGACGGCCGAAAAGGCTGGTCTTCACATTAATATTATGAATATGATCCTTGGAATTATTATGATGACATGAGTAAAGATTAATTATTATGATGATTTATGTTAATTTGATAGATGTTTTTATTGAATGAAAATTTGTATTTATAGGTTCAATTGAAGAGATATTTAGATGTAAGTATTGAACGAATGTTGCGATGAACAAGTCCATATAAAGTTTTCATGACGCTAATTTCCAACCCAAATTTATACCTCTAAAATGTATGAAACTAATTCTTTCTTTTCACTCAAAATTGTAGAGCTTTCCACAAAATTTCCAACGCCCACTCACTTGCACAAATCCGACATCAGAATGAGAAGTTATGGCCTGTATACTATCATGACACCGGACAGTAACCTACCAGATGAGGAAGGGTTGCTAACTATGAAAATTTGTCAACTTTCCTTATCTTCCTCACACGTTTTTGACCTAAACAAATGCCTATTAACAACTAGAAAACTCCTCCCAATCACATTGATTTCATGCCTTAATTCCCTTGATTGATTTGTGAATAAAAAAAAATCCAATCCTTTTTTTTATTGCCTTGATTGCTTCACGTTCATGATAACTCCCTTGTATTTGCTTGACTCTCCTCTCACATTTATAGTTCTCTCTGCGTGTGTGTGTGTGTGTGTGTGTGTTAAATTTGCCACGCTTAAAATATCATCCCGGCCAACTAACACGACAAAGGAAAGACCTTAGGATTCCAAGGTATAGTTATCTCATATTGTGATCATTGTGATTGAGCGTAAGTTGTTGTGGTCATGCTCTTTCTCTTTACATGAATATATATTATATGTATATGTGACTACATATATATATATATATATATGTATATAGATATATAAACCTCTTTTTACAGCTACGGTTTTTAGTTTGTGATTAATGATGTGATTATGTCTATATATATATATATATATATATATATGAATATGTTGATGATTTTCTTAGAAACATGACTGCGGTTTATGCACGAATATTTAATGATGATGTTGTGGGCCTTGTGGTTGTTATGTTTTTAAGAGTGACTTAAGGTTTCTATAAGAATATGTTTTTTTTGGATTTTTTGTTGTCTTCTAGATTTTTTTTTTCTAAAATTCAGGAGATGGAATTATGCTGATTTTTGATCCTGGATATTATCATCTTTATGTCAGCTATAATGTATTTAATTTTCAGACCCTAACTATTTGTGTATGATTTTAAAATGAATTTATTGTTAAAACTGTTCATTGAATGTGAAATCTGGAAACTGCATGATGTCTGAATTTGAAAATATATTTTGAATTCATATGACAGGATTTTGAGCTAGTTTTCTACTATTTTGTACATCTATATGTTAGAACGTCCAGTAATTTTTAAAGATTTTATTTCCTAGTGAAATATTTAATTTGAATTTTTGAACCAAGTCTGTTCACTGTGAATTTGATGCTGATAGTTTTGTGACCTGAGTTATAAAATTCATTGTAAATACTACAGGGTATTTTATCAACCAGGAAAAATTACTAGATGATTGTTGATAGGTTATTTATATGGGTGTGAAATTTCAGAATCATATCATTTACATATTTTAATATAAATTCGTGGAGTAAACTATGTTCTGTCTGATTCGTAGTACGGTTGAAATACTGAGATGAGTTGGAAAATTGAACTTCACATGTTCCTTTAAGGCTATAAAATTTATGAAATATTATTAGGATGTTACTTCTGTGTGACCAGAATTTGCATGAAAAGAGTACGTAAATTTTTAAATAAAGTTCTCTGGCACCTGACAGGCCAGGCTGCCAATTTTGTGGACAACAGTTAGTAGCTAGTTTAGTTGTAACAATTATATATGTCGTTATTTCTTTTGATTTTATAATAATGTTAGTATTTTAGAATAAATATTTTACTGGGTATGCAAATGGTGAAATTTGGCATGAACTGTCTTGAAGACAAGCACACCGAGGGTCCTTGTCATCATGTCACCTTATGCTAAGAAGTTGTGTAAGTTAGTTAAAAGTGTAAGTTTATCTCTCACATGCGATATGAGCAGCTTGATATTGATATATATTTACACATATATGTATATGTTCTGATGTCATATATGGTTGAGCTAATGACAGACTAAGTTGACGAATTAATATTAAATGATTATGTTTTATGCTGTACCGGGACAAAGGTTGCCCATTAATAGCACTAGGACGAAGGTTGCCCAAAAGGATGGTACCGGGACAAAGGTTTCTTGTTAACTTATGTTGCTTCGGTAGAATTTAGTGGCTAACTTCCCCCGATTCTATCAGAGTTGTGCATAAGTATACAACGCCAAGGGCCCTAGGATATAAAAATTGGATAATACATAATTTATGAGAAATGTTTTCTTATGATTAAGTACAAATGATTTAGAATATGATTCACGCTTTATCTTTGAGATTTAAGATGCTACTTTCTAAACGTTTGCTTATTAGTTTATTTTCTCATATCACAAATAAAGGTAAAAGAAGTATGTCAGCATGGAGAATGGCAGCACAAATGCAAGACGATGGTGGCAGCGGAACCTGCGAACAAATTATCTGTCAAAAGAATTTCACAATAGTTAATACTACTGGTTTTTTTCCGCTGACATGAGTTTTGTATTTTTTGGTTTTGAAACTATAATGTTTTGTTTATTATAAAATTTGAAAATTTTAAAAAATAATTGTAACACCACGAAGTTAATTAAGTGTAATTAAAATGCTAAATGGTGGGTTAGTGTGCTATAATGAGTGTTTTAGAACTTAATTTGATTATTTTGTGAAAATTTAGAAAAACTTATGTTATTTTACTCTTTTAATGATTTTTAATTATTCTAAATTGTTTTTAATTGTTAATTTAATCTTCAATGAGGTAATTTGATTTTGAAAACAGTGTGTTGCTGCACACAGTTTTGTACAACTGCTTTTTCTTTTTCTCTATTTATTTTCCCTCTCTCTCTCTTGCTCTCATTTTCTCTCTCCTCTCTCTTGCTCACCTCTCTCGTCTCTCTCTCTCGGATTCTCTCACTCTCTCTCTCATTCTCTCTCCAAATTTTGAATCAAATTTGTTTTCAAGCTTCGGGATTGTGGATTGAAGGCTCGGG